>CAWUFW010008799.1:545000-847336 GCA_963921515.1 Calotriton arnoldi | reverse complement strand
CCCCCCCCCCCCCCCCCCCCCCCCCCCCCCCCCCCCCCCCCCCGTGCGCCGGGGGCGGCGCGCGCGCGCGGGCGCGCGCGCGCGGGCGCGGGCGCGTATATATATATATATATATATATATACACACACACACACCCCCCCCCCCCCCCCCCCCCCCCCCCCCCCCCCTCCTTCTGTGTGTGCACACACACACACACACACACCTGATTGTGGTCTGTTTATTAGTCCCATTCAGCAGGCTGACCGTCTGAGAGAGCCCAGCTTAGTCAGCCACCAGACGGCACACAGCTGATGTGTGTGTGTGTGTGTGAACTTGGCAGACGGTGGCCATGCGGGTTGAAGCGATCCTGATATATATATATATATATATATATATATATATATATATATATATATATATATATATATATTTTTTAAGGATTGTCTTGCCATGTAATTGCTATGAGTGCATGGTTTGACTCTCCCTTGACAGTGATGTGTGTGTGTTTTGTGGCAGAATATTGTGTACATTTGTTGTGTACTCACCAGGCTCTGGGATGTTCTCTAGTTCATATACGCTCACTGGCGGAAGGATGGCCCGCACCTTCTCCTCCCAGGGCCTGAGGTATATTGGCTTGGCAGGAGGGCCACTGCCAGTGTATTGGCTGATGATGTACTCTTTCTTGAGCAGGTCCCGTACCCTCCTGCGCACGTCATACCACCTGTTCTGGATGTCGCTCTTTGTGCGCAGACATGGTGATTGTGCGTTCACCCTGTTGATGATCCTCTCCCACATCTTGGTTTTCTGGGAGATGGGGGTCTGTTGGACCAGTGTGCCAAACAGCTGTGGCTCTACCCTGAGGATCTCGTCTACCATGACTTCCAATTCACAATCTAGGAACTTGTGATTCTTCTTGGGGGGCTTGGTGATGGTGAGTGATGTGCGTGTTGGTGTGCACGTGAGGGTGTGTTAGTGTGTGTTTTGCTGGGTGTATGTGAGGTAGGTATTTGTTGGTGTGCTGATGGTGTGTGGCTTGTGTGAGGGATGAGCTGTGGGTGTGTGGTTGCTGTCTCTTGGGTGCTGGCAGTGGAATGGCATTTGCAAAGGATCATGGTTGTGATTTGTGTCCTTTATATGGGTGGAGTTGTGGGTGTGTCTTTGTTCTCTGTCCCCACCCCCCCCAGTATTTATTGGCTTTGTAATTGCTTGTTTGGCCTTTTTTTGTGTGATTTTTCCTTTGTACTGTCTGTGCATGTTGGAAACGTTCTTGTGACCGAGTCGGACCCTGCATTTGTCTCGTACGGTGTTCTCCGTTTCGTTCCCGCTGTGTTTGTGCAGTTTTTTATGCTGCGTACGCGTCGGTCGCGGTGTTTTGTGTTGCTTCGGCTCGGTTTTGTATGCTTGTCGGTCGTACGGCTTGTCCTCCGTCCGACTCGGTCGTGGTTTTCGCGCCTTGCATCGTACTTTGCGGTTTGGAGTTCGCGTGTACGTTTCGGTCGGATTTGTTCCGGGTGCGTGTCGGTCGGTTGGATTCGCGTGTTTTTCCGACCGGATTGCTTTTTTCGTGCGGCTCGGTCGTTCGGCTTGGGTTCGGTACGTGTCGGTCGGATTTTGCACGCCTTGCATCGTACTTGGCGTGTCGGGCGCCACAGGTACGTGTCGGTCGGTATAATTTCCGGCTCCGAGTCGGTCGGTGCTTTTTCCGGCCCGAATCGGAATCGACCCCTTAATCTTCTGTTCTGATCCAGATTCAATGTCTGTGTCAGCATTGCATAAGGAGAATGCTACCTTACTCAGTTTGCTGAACAAGAATTCTGATTCTCGCATGTCTGCTGTAAGTGGCTGTAAAATACAGTATTCAACCACACAACCAAAGAAAAGAGCAGATGCTTTTTATAACCTCTGTTCTCCATTCAAATAATGTTACCCAGTCTTGTAGTCCAGTAAAGATCACAGTCCCGGATACTAAAGGGACCTTGTTAGAATACCACATTCAAAGTAAACAATAATCAGTTTAACAAAAGAGAGAAAAGACCTACTAGAACACAGGCAGCTAATAGCCAGTTTGAACAAAATCCAAGGTATAGCTCTGTTGCTTGTTGTGAATTTGCCAAGTCTACCACTGTCCTTTTAGAGAAAGATCTGCAGTCTTCACAGGATAGAAGTACATCTAAGATTCTTGAATTACAACGAGAGAATAAAATGTTTCAGACTCTGTTAAAAAATTATAACCCAAAGTTCAAGTGGGAATCTAAAACCCCTGTAGAAAACAACTTTTCCACCTCTATGTTAGCCTCCTTAGAAATGGAGAATGAAGCCTTGCGCTCTCTTTTGCACTCCCCTCAGAGCTGGTCCAGGGATTGTGTGAACAATACAGTGGCTGATCCCTCAGATTCCATTCAGAAAAACCATAGTACCTTGTCTCACAGTCCAGTTAATGAAAGTAATTGTTTGAATTCTGCAATTTCTACCTCCTCTGATGTGTTGTTTTCTAGTGCTAAACTGTGTATAGGCACTACACCTGAGATGTGTCCCTCCACTTCTAAGGAACCCCAGATGCCAGGAAAGACACTAAATACTTGTTTGCTTTCTCTTCCTGGTAGTGATGTCAGTTCCACCCCGGGGGTATCACATACACTGGCCATTGACATGCAGACAAAACCCAAACCATTGACCCACATATTCCCTGATGTGACAATGTCCTGTGACTCAGACCATGCTCTTGATTTAACTGCTGCAACTGAAGTCAACCTCCTCACTGAGAAGAAACAAAATCCTGTCCCCTTCTTTGCTGTTTTGCCTTCAAGCACACCACATATTGAAAAGTCAGGAAATTATAGTACTCTATGCTCTGTTGCATCTGTACCACCTTGTATTGCAGAAGAAAATGAAAAGAGCTCCCATGGCCAAAGAATCTTTGACCTATTTCCTCTGACTGTGAAGTGTGAACTACCAAATTGTGAAAGAAGCCTGAGCATCAGGAACTCTAAGATAAGCACTATTCTGAGCCATCTGGAAGAAAGTACTCCTGTGTGTTTTAATCTGACAAGGACCTGTGAAGATGTCACTACTGACAACAGTAAATCTACTGTGCACAAGCTACCACCATTCCCAGAGCTTAAAGTCTATGAACCATGTGTCACTCTGCCTTCAGCTTGTCTTCTTGCAGAGTCTCCAGAGTCCTCAGCCGGCCTCCTGCCTCCTGAGCCCGAGCCTGCAGCCTTCCTGCCTCCTGAGCCCGAGCCTGCAGCCTTCCTGCCTCCTGAGCCCGAGCCTGCAGCCTTCCTGCCATCTGAGCCCGAGCCTGCAGCCTTCCTGCCATCTGAGCCTGCAGCCTTCCTGCCATCTGAGCCTGCAGCCTTCCTGCCATCTGAGCTCGAGCCTGCAGCCTTCCTGTCATCTGAGCCCGAGCCTGCAGCCTGTCTGCCTTCAGAACCAGAGCTTCCAGGCTGCCTGCCTTCAGCACCAGAGCTTCCAGGCTCCCTGCCTTCAGCACCAGAGCTTCCAGGCTCCCTGCCTTCAGCACCAGAGCTTCCAGGCTCCCTGCCTTCAGCACCAGAGCTTCCAGGCTCCCTGCCTTCCGACCATGAGCCTCTATCTTGCCAACTTTTTGACCCTGTGCTTCCAGCTAGCCAGCCTTCAAAGGTCTCAGCACATATACTTTCAGAGATTGAACTTCTAGCCGCAGAGACAAAACTCTCAACATGTCAGCCTCCAGGGCCTGGGTCTCCTGCATACCTGCTTCCAGCGTCTCCTGCATGTGAGTCTTCTGTATGTTTTCCTCCAGGGCCAGAGCTTCAAGTCTGCTTCCTGTTACCTCCTTTGACTTCAGCCACCTTGCCTTTGACCTCTGTGCCTCCTGCCAATCCATTATCTGTTTTTGACCCTACAGTCAATCTGCCTTCGTTTCTAGAGTGCTACTCTAGACTGCCATCATCTGGAACTCAAACACCTTTGATTCGGGGTTCTAAGCCCCTGTTACTGGCTTTGGATGCTTCAGGTTCTGCCTCCAATACTCCTGTTAATTTACAGCCTAATATTCTACCCTCCAGACCATCACATTTTTCCCACAGTCCTCTGGTATCTTGTACTACATCTCTGATGGAAATTGACATATTTCATAGGAGCAAAGGCGTTGAATCCAGTTCCAGATTCCGGGAGACGGTCTTTGGAGGGGGGGTACTGTCATGACTCGCTCCCTGCATTCTCGTGTCCACCACCAGGGGCCGAATTGTGGGGCTACCCAGTGTTCTAACAAGCTTCCAGACCCTCCCCTTCATGTACATACTGACTTCCAGCCATTTCGACACTACTTGGGAATTGACATCCATTCCCAATCCATGCCGGGTTTTGTGGAAGCCATCCTGCTCATGCCTGAAACTCCATTACCCAGAATTCCCTGCTCACTGCTTAGTCTCCACCCCTGCAGGCCAAGGATGGGTGGAGGAATTCAGCTCACCTGTGGCTGGCTGCTGCTAGCCTGCTCACACCTGATGCATGTGATTAATGTGAGCTCTTTTAAGCCCCAGCTCCCTTCAGCCCAGGTTGGTCATTGTAGCTGTATACCGGTGAGGCCAATCCTTGTTTCCAGTGTTTCCTGAGTTCCTGAGCTATAGCTATTCCTTGTACCTGAATTAGCACTGCCTGCAGTGCTACCTTGTTTCCTGAGCTATAGCTATTCCTTGTACTCTGAATTAGCACTGCCTGCAGTGCTACCTTGTTTCCTGAGTTATAGCTATTCCTGTTCCTGGGCTTCAGCTATTTCTTGTGCCTGATTTGCACTGCTTGCAGTGCTCTCTTGACTCCTTGTTTCCTGAGCTGTAGCTATTTCCTGTTCCCTTGAACTAGCACTGCCTGCAGTGCTACCCTGACTCCTGAGCCTTAGCATTCCTTGTTCCTGACCTGCAGCAGTTTCCCTTCTCCTGACCTAGCACTGCCTGCAGTGCTACCCTGACTCCTGAGCCTTAGCATTCCTTGTTCCTGACCTGCAGCAGTTTCCCTTCTCCTGACCTAGCACTGCCTGCAGTGCTACCCTGACTCCTGAGCCTTAGCATTCCTTGTTCCTGACCTGCAGCAGTTTCCCTTCTCCTGACCTAGCACTGCCTGTAGTGCTATCCTGACTCCTGAGCCTTGGCATTCCTTGTTCCTGACCTGCAGCAGTTTCCCTTCTCCTGTACTAGCACTATCTGCAGTGCTACTTTGACTCCTGAGCTTTTGCTCAATTCTTGTTCCTGCCCCAGCACTGCCTTCTATGCTTTGTTTTCTTGATTCCTGAACCTGCACTATTCTAGTATACCCTTGTAGCCTCCCCTTCTGTATATCCTTTTCCAGTCCCTGCCTTTCTTCCCATTTCCTTGGTTCCAGTTCTAGTTTGCTGGCTTTCTATTCTGCTGTCTTGCTGCTGTTACCTCGTATGTTTGTTACCTGCTTTCTGCCAAGTGTACCCTTTGATTTCCTTCCTTTCCTGTTAAGCACTCCTCCTTGCTAGCTCCTTGTCTATTGTGCTTGTGTTTAGTTCTACCCCTTTGCTGTTACTGCCTTGCGTGTTCCTGTTTGATCGCCAGGATCCGTGGGCACAGCTGACTACCTAGGTGGTGTTTCTCGTTCACTGTGAGTATTGTCTTTGAGTTACTGTTATAACATCACCATAGGTATAAGCTCCACAGACCCTGCCTTTGCATACATATCCTATATGTGGGTATTTTCAGTCCGTATCTGTAACAGCAATTGTGGGTGAGGAACTTACTGAGCTTCAGTCTTACCGTGTGGAGCTCCTGAGTGCTTTACCCCACACCCCCTTTATTGTTAATGTTGTTTCATATATATGTCTTGCACATTCATCCTGGGTGTAGTTATTCTGAATGCTAAATTGCCTCGTGAGTGCCTTTCCTTTCTGAGTCTTACCCATCTTGTTCACTTGTACAGGCTTCCCTTTTGGATCCCTTTTTCTCCTCTGACTCCCTGTATGATCCTGGGCAGCGCTGTACTCCTCTTTCTATGTACGTTTTCTACCCAGTTCCCAGTCCTTGCCCAAGTCCCTGACTGTGTTCCCCACATAGTCCTGGACAGTCCCTGACACGGGAGGGGGGCCACGCGGCCCCCCTCCCCCCAAAAATAAATAAATAAAGGCCAGCCCCGGGGGATGGGGTCCCCGGGGCCAATAGAGGCCTCAGGAGGGGGGCCTCGTAGCCCCCCCTCCTTAAATAAAAAGAAAAATGTGGCTATGCCCCGGGGGATGGGGTCCCCGGGGCCGGAATTGGCTACGGGAGGGGGGCCCACGCGGCTCCCTTCCCGTTTAGATGGGTTTTTTTTTTAAAAAAAAGGGGTCAGGCCCTGGGGGAATGGGGTCCCCAGGGCCCAAAAAAAGAAAAAGAAGGGAGGCCACACAGCCCCCTTCTAAAAAAAAAAAGAAATTAAAAAAAAGACCGGCATCGTGCCGAGGCCCCGCCCCCTCCCAGCAACACTCTGCAAACACACCCTGTGGCACGTTTTAAGTTGGGGAATTAATTCCCCTTCAATACTGGGGGTCCCTGGGGGCCAACTAGCCCACCAGGTACCTCCAGTATGCGCCACAGGGCTGCTTTGCAGAGAGGTGGTCCGAGGCCACGCCCCTTTGAACACCTCTCTGCAACACAGCTCTGTGGCGCTTACTGGAGGTACCTGGTGGGCTAGTTGGACCCCAGGGACCCTCAGGATTCAAGGGGACTTAATCCCCCAACTTAAAATGCACCACGGGGCGCGTTTGCACAGTGGTAAAGGGAGGGGGCGGGGCCTGATATGGCAAGTGTGTAAATGGGCCCCCTGGCGCGTTGTAACTTGGGGGATTAAGTCCCCTTGAATCCTGAGGGTCCCTAGGGGCCAACTAGCCCACCAGGTACCTTCAGTTTGCGCCACAGAGCTGCGTTGCAGAGAGGTGTAAAAAGGGGCGTGGCCTCAGACCACCTCTCTGCAACACAGCTCTGTGGCACACATTGAAGGTACATGGTGGGCTAGTTGGCCCCCAGGGACCCTCAGGATTGAAGGGGAATTAATTCCCCAACTTACAACGCGCCAGGGGGCGCGTTTGCACAGTGGTGCAGGGAGGGGGCGAGGCCTGGTATGGCAAGTGTGCAAATGAGCTCCCTGGCGCGTAGTAACTTGGGGGATTAAATCCCCTTCAATCCTGAGGGTCCCTGGGGGCCAACTAGCCCACCAGGTACCTTCAGTTTGCGCCACAGAGCTGCGTTGCAGAGAGGTGTAAAAAGGGGCGTGGCCTCAGACCACCTCTCTGCAACACAGCTCTGTGGCGCAAATTGAAGGTACATGGTGGGGTAGGTGGCCCCCAGGGACCCTCAGGATTTGAGGTGACTTAATCCCCCAATGTAGAATGCACCAGCGGGCGCGTTTGCAGAGTGCTGCAGGGAGGGGGTGGGGCCTGATATAACAAGTTAGCAATTCTGCTGTGTGGGATTTACTGGAGGTAATAAAAGGGGTAGTTGGCCACCAAGGTTGACGTTGGGGGCTAACTATCCCTCCTGTTACGTCAGCTAAATCCCACACAGTGGGATTGCTAAAAGGTGTTTGAAGGCCACGCTCACCTTTCTCCACCACTCTGCAAATGCGACTGCTATGTTATAGATAGAAATTAGCATTTAAAAAACCTTTGAAATTCACTGAAAAAACCATAGGTTTCAGGCACGTTATAGTTAGAAATTAGCATTTAAAAAACCTTAGAAATTCACTGAAAAAACCATAGGTTTCAGGGACGTTAGTGTTAGCTGGACATTTCACTCATACAAAACCATAGAAATTCCCCCGTTATAGTTAGTTCAGCTAAGTATAACTTGCGCCCCCGCAATGTACTGCTGATGACGTCACATATTACATCATTCATGACATGGTCAGTGACATCACTGATGACATCTCAAATGACATCACTGATGACATCATCCAGTGACTGTGTGTTTCTGTAAAGTTTAAATATGTTTTATATATATGCCAAGGTGTATTGAAGAATGAGTGGGTGTATAAGTGTCTGGATGAAGGATTTAGTAGGTGTGTGACTGACTGTATAAGTGAGTGATTAAATGTGTCTTACTGAATACATGTGTTAGTGACTAAACTGTCTAAATGTGTGCATCAGTATGTCTGTTGTTGTGTAAGCTGCTGCATGTGTTGGTCAGTAGCTACATGAGTGTCTATATGGGTTATTGATTGGTTGCCTGAGTATTTGTATGGGAGACTGAGTGTGTGTGTGGGTGGGTGGGAGGTGTGTGACTCTGTGCATAGATGTGTGAGTGGTTGATTCACTGGATGTATGGGTTCAAGATTGCATGTGGAAACAGCTGCTATGGGCGGGTGAGTGTGTGTATGGGTGTGTTGGTGAGAGATTGGATGTCTTAGTGGTACATGTCCAAGTAACTACATATGTAAAAGGCAGTGTATGTGAGAGTTGGAGTATATAAATGACTATATGTGAGAGTCAGTGATTGTGAGAGTGGCTGTATGGATGAGTGTGTACTTGTCTCAGTGATTGTATAAGAGAGTAAGTATGTGTTAGTATATGTTTGAATAAGTGAGGTGGTGTGTGTATAACTGTATAGCTGAGGAAATGGGAGTGTGATTGATTCTCTGCATGACTGACTAGGTGTGTGAGTAACTCCATGGGTGAGTGGCGGTGTGTGAGTGTCTGTATAGGTGTATGAGTGCATATGATAGTGTTGTATTGATGAGTGACTGTATGTATGAGTGATTGTATGGGTAAATGAGTGGATGTGTGTGTAGACCTAGGAATCAGTGAGTGCGTATGTAGTAACTGGTATTGGTGTGTCGATGGTTTCGAAAATGGTAGTCTGTATTTTACAGTGGGTGTATCAAAGGTTATATTAGAGTGTGAGGAGGTGCATCAGATTTTCACGTGGATGATGTCATCAGTGATGTCATCAGCGATGTCATTTGAGATGTCATCAGTGATGTCATCAGTGATGTCACTGACCATGTCATGAATGATGTCATATGTGACGTCATCAGCAGTGCATTGCGGGGCGCGAGTTATACTTAGCTGAACTAACTATAACGGGGGAATTTCTATGGTTTTGTACGAGTGAAATGTCCAGCTAACTATAACGTCCCTGAAACCTATGGTTTTTTCAGTGATATATATATATATATATATTATCTACTGGCGGTCGCCAGTATATAGTTATAGTTAGGACCTATTTTCCATAGGAAATCCGCAACATTCTATTTGAAATAACGTTGGCGCCGGTTGACGAATCTTCGCGAAAGTTTCCAACTTGTTGGGGCGCTCCGGTCCGCTCCTATCCTGAAAGTCTCGCGGTGATTCGTCAAGCGGGGGCCGAGAAAAAGGGGGTCCCAAAACGTGTTTTCCCCATTCATTTTTCCATAGGAACCTTTAGTCGCAGCTACAGCCCGAACTGCTGAACGGAATTACACCAAATTTGGCAAAGAGGTAGCCCTTGGTTCAGTGTCGTGCCTTTTGCTTAAATGGTGTAAATCCGTTCAGTAGTTCCTGAGAAAATCAAAAGTAAAATCACATATATATCTGGGCGGAGCCTAACCACACATGTCATCGTGAGATCTGATTGGCTGTCAGCACTTCATCCTGGAATTGCTGGCAGCCATCTTGGGACCAATATAAATGATAGTACCCCATTGAAATGCATTGTAGTGAATCAAAGATTTTGAGGGTTACCAAAAGGAGAACTATAAAGGGTGATAACAGACTTTAGTTACATTAAAATTCATTTGTTGATGGTACCATACTAATTTCATGAATTGTGGTGTGTTCTAAGGTGATTTTACCCTGTGAAAAACCTTCTGCTGGGATATCATGAATCATGTTTGAGAGAAAACTATTTTCACATGCTTGTCCCATAGAGTTTTGGAAGGTGCTCCAGAAGCTAAAATGAGAGCAAATTTTCTGTAAATTCACATTATCTTTCTCAGTCATGTGAGAATGAAGTCTGACATTCTCAGTAAAACATGTACATCCAACAAGGGCAGAGACTGTCAGTTGATTCCTTTGTGTTCTACTGCAGCTTCCCAGAGTGTTCTAAAGAACAACTAGAGTGCTAACAGCCTTACTTATGACAAAAGTATGGCACACCTGAAGCCATCTTGATTGGAATAAACTGGTAACACTTAAAACATTTAATTTAAAAAGGAACAAAATGATGGGGTTCATTTTGTCATAGAAATTATGGTTAGTGCTGTAGAAAGAAAAATTAGGACATGTTTCAAGTGTGATCTCAAATATCTTCCTGTTATATTTCAACAGGAGCAGCCTGCCAGTTGATGCCTTTGTGTTCTACTGCAGCTTCCCAGAGTGTTCTAAAGAACAACTAGAGCGCTAACAGCCTTACTTATGACAAAAGTATGGCACACCTGAAGCCAACTTGATTGGAATAAACCGGTAACACTTAAAACATTTAATTTAAAAAGGAACAAAATGAGGGGTTCTTTTTGAAATAGAAATTATGGTTAGTGCTGCAGAAAGAAAAATTAGGGCATGTTTTAAGTGAGATCTCAAATCCTCTTCTATTTCATTAGAAAATTCTGACATGCAGACTAAAACAATCACTTTCAATACCAGCAGCAGACTTCCAGTTAACTCCCTGGTGAGCAGTAGCTTTACTACAGTGATCTAATGAGCAACTAGAGTGCTAACATTCTGAATTTATGGCAAATGTGAGACACATCTGAATGCCTTCTTGATGGAATCAAAGTAAAAACTGAAAGCATTTCCTACTGAGGAGACTGCAGTAAATGAGGAAATTAGGAAACTTCATAACAAAGAAGTCTTCCAAGATGGCCACCAGTGAAAAAAGAGCCCAAATATAGCACAAATACTACCCAGATGTAGCCCAAATATAGCCCAATGACAAAAGTGTGCAAAACACTTTTTATTTTTAGTTTTTTTGCAGTTTTATGTAGTGCAGACTGGTCAGGTATTGGAGCATTGCATCTTAAAACATGACCCCCCTACACTACAAAAACACCACTGCACTACCCTAAACCCTAAAACACTACCCCCAGCACGACCCCCTACACTACACAAGCACCACTGCACTATCCTAAACCCTAAAACACTACCCCCAGCATGACCCCCTACACTACACAAACACCACTGCACTACCCTAAACCCTAAAACACTACCCCCAGCACGACCCCCTACACTACCCAAAACACCACTGCACTAACCTAAATCCTAAAACACTACCCCCAGCACGACCCCCTACACTACCCAAACACCACTGCACTACCCTAAAACATGACCCCCTACACTACACAAACACCACTGCACTATCCTAAACCCTAAAACACTACCCCCAGCACGACCCCCTACACTACACAAGCACCACTGCACTACCCTAAATCCTAAAACACTACCCCCAGCACGACCCCCTACACTACACAAACACCACTGCACTACCTAAACCCTAAAACACTACCCCCAGCACGACCCCTACACTACCCAAACACCACTGCACTAACCTAAATCCTAAAACACTACCCCCAGCACGACCCCCTACACTAACCAAACACCACTGCACTAAACCCTAAAACACTGACCCCCTACACTACACAAACACCACTGCACTACCCTAAACCCTAAAACACTACCCCCAGCACGACCCCCTACACTGCACGAACACCACTGCACTGCCCTAAACCCTGAAACACTACCCCCAGCAAGACCCCCTACACTGCCCAAACACCACTGCACTGCCCTAAACCCTGAAACATCACCCCCAGCAAGACCCCCTACACTGCCTGAACACCACTGCCCTAAACCCAGAAACACCACCCCCAGCAAGACCCCTACACTGCCCGAACACCACTGCACTGCCCTAAACCCTGAAACACCACACCCAGCCCGACCCCCTACACTGCCCGAACAAAACTGCTCTGCCCAAAACCCTGAAACACCAGCCCCAGCACGACCCCCTACACTGCCCGAACACCACTGCACTGCCCTAAACCCTGAAACACCAGCCCCAGCACGACCCCCTGAAACACCAGCCCCAGCACGACCCCCTACACTGCCCGAACACCACTGCACTGCCCTAAACCCTGAAACACCACCCCCAGCACGACCCCTACACTGCCTGAACACCACTGCACTGCCCTAAACCCTGAAACACCACCCCCAGCACGACCCCCTACACTGCCCGAACACCACTGCACTGCCCTAAACCCTGAAACACCACCCCCAGCACAACCCCGTACACTGCCCGAACACCACTGCACTGCCATAAACCCTGAAACACCAGCCCCAGCACGACCGCCTACACTGCCCGAAAACCACTGCACTGCCCTAAACCCTGAAACACCAGCCCCAGCACGACCCCCTACAGTGCCCGAACACCACTGCACTGCCCTAAACCCTCAAACACCAGCCCCAGCACGACCCCCTACACTGCCCGAACACCACTGCACTGCCCTAAACCCTGAAACACCACCCCCAGCAAGACCCCTACACTGCCCAAACACCACTGCACTACTAACCCCTGAAACACCACCCCCAGCAAGACCACCTACACTGGCCGAACACCACTGCACTGCTCTAAACCCTGAAACACCACCCCCTGCACGACCCCCTACACTGCCCAAACACCACTGCACTGCCCTAAACCCTGAAACACCTCCCCCTGCATGACCCCCTACACGGCCCGAACACCACTGCACTGCCCTAAACCCTGAAACACCACCCCCAGCACGACCCCCTACACTGCCCAAACACCACTGCACTGCCCTAAACCCTGAAACACCACCCCCTGCACGACCCCCTACACTGCCGGAACACCACTGCACTGCCCAAAACCCTGAAACACCACCCCCAGCATGACCCCCTACACTGCCCGAACACCACTGCACTAAACCCTGAAACACCACCCCAGCAAGACCACCTACACTGGCCGAACACCACTGCACTGCCCTAAACCCTGAAACACCACCCCCTGCACGACCCCCTACACTGCCCAAACACCACTGCACTGCCCTAAACCCTGAAACACCACCCCCTGCACGACCCCCTACACTGCCCGAACACCACTGCACTGCCCTAAACCCTGAAACACCACCCCTCAGCACGACACCCTACACTGCCCGAACACCACTGCACTGCCCTAAACCCTGAAACACCAGCACCACCCCCTACACTGCCCAAACACCACTGCACTGCCCTAAACCCTGAAACACCACCCCCTGCACGACCCCCTACACTGCCGGAACACCACTGCACTGCCCTAAACCCTGAAACACCACCCCCAGCACGACCCCCTACACTGCCCGAACACCACTGCACTGCCCTAAACCCTGAAACATCACCCCCAGCAAGACCCCCTACACTGCCTGAACACCACTGCCCTAAACCCTGAAACACCACCCCCAGCAAGACCCGCTACACTGCCCGAACACCACTGCACTGCCCTAAACCCTGAAACACCACCTCCAGCACAACCCCCTACACTGCCTGAACACCATTGCTCTGCCCTAAACCCTGAAACACCACCCCCAGCACGACCCCGTACACTGCCCGAACACCACTGCACTGCCCTAAACCCTGAAACACCAGCCCCAGCAAGACCCCCTACACTGCCTGAACACCACTGCACTGCCCTAGACTCTGAAACACCAGCCCCAGCAAGACCCCTACACTGCCCGAACACCACTGCACTGCCCTAAACCCTGAAACACCAGCCCCAGCATGACCCCCTACACTGCCCGAACACCACTGCACTGCCCTAAACCCTGAAACACCAGCCCCAGCACCACCACCTACACTGCCCGAACACCACTGCACTGCCCTAAACCCTGAAACACCAGCCCCAGCACAACCCCCTACACTGCCCGAACACCACTGCACTGCCCTAAACCCTGAAACACCAGCCCCAGCATGACCCACTACACTGCCCGAACACCACTGTACTGCCCTAAACCATGAAACACCAGCCCCAGCATGACCCCCTACACTGCCCAAACACCACTGCACTGCCCTAAACCTTGAAACACCACCCCCTGCACGACCCCCTACAATGCCCGAACACCACTGCACTGCCCTAAACCCTGAAACACCACCCTCTGCACCACCCCCTACACTGCCCGAACACCACTGCACTGCCCTAAACCCTGAAACACCACCCCCTGCACCGCCCCCTACACTGCCTGAACACCACTGCACTGCCCTAAACCCTGAAACACCACCCCCAGCACGACCCCCTTTACTGCTCGAACACCACTGCACTGCCCCAAACCCTGAAACACCACCCCCAGCACGACCCCCTACACTGCCCGAACACCACTGCCCTAAACCCTGAAACGCCACCCCCTGCACGACCCCCTACCCTGCCCGAACACCACTGCGCTGCCCTAAACCCTGAAACACCACCCCTGCACGACCCCCTACACTGCCCGAACACCACTGCACTGCCCTAAACCCTGAAACACCACCCCCAGCACGACCCCCTACACTGCCCGAACACCACTGCACTGCCCTAAACCCAGTGCTTTAAATGGAAAGAAATAAGTGCAGGTACTCATTAAAATGAGTTAGAGGTGTGGCAAATGGGCTGGGCTAGGGGCGGGGCTAAGGGCAAGATATGATGATACATAATGACCTCTGTACTAGTTACAGCACATATCAAAACGCATGAGAAATGCGTTTAGTAAACATCATTTATCCACTTTACATCTTCGTTTCCTGCTTCAACCGAGGGGCATACAATGGAAAGCAGCCTCTGTGCGGAACAAAAAGATGGAGAAAAAAATCAGCTTTGGGGAAGGTAGAGGATTGTCTGTCGCTGCCGCTCACTTTAGTTCGGCCAGTACAGTTCCTTAAATGGGACAGGATTACTGACTGGCAGCCCCAGCCAATTTCACACGCCTGATGGAGGAAGGGGGTGGAGGGCCTTAAGCATTTTAAGCCTAATAGCCATTGCGCACCTGATCAACAGTGCAGGATCTGTCTAGACCCTGTCCTGCTGATCACAGCATGACGCAAGGCAAGCCCTCTCAACCCCCTGCAGTCTGGAGACATTCAAGTGAGAGCTGCTGGAATCTCCAGCAGCGATTGTGCAAAAGGCCACTGAGCGGCTCAGTGACTTGCAAGCTCCTCGGAAGCAGGGCGGCATCTGCCCTGAGCAGGAGGAGATAAGTAACCTGAGCCTGCTGTGCTCTCAATGAGGGTACCGGTACTCTCCCTCACCTAAGAAAAGTGCCGGTACTGACGGCCGGAAAATTCAGAAGTGCCGGTGAGTACCGGCCCATTTAAAGCACTGCCTAAACCCTAAAACACCACCCCCAGCACGACCCCCTACACTGCCCGAACACCACTGCACTGCCCTAAACCCTAGAACACTACCCCCAGCACGACCCCCTACACTACCCGAACACCACTGCACTACCCTAAACACTAAAAACTACCCCCAGCACGAACCCCTACACTACCCAAACACCACTGCACTACCCTAAACCCTAAAACAGTACCCCCTACACTACCCAAACACCACTGCACTACCCTAAACCCTAAAACACTACCCCCAGCAGTACCCCCTACACTACCCAAACACCATTGTACTACCCTAAACCCTAAAACACTACCCCCAGCAGTACCCCTACACTACCCAAACACCACTGCACTACCCTAAATCACTACCCCCAGCACGACCCCCTATACTACCCAAACACCACTGCACTACCCTAAACCCTAAAACACTCCCCAGCACGACTCCCTATACTACCCAAACACCACTGCACTACCCTAAACCCTAAATCTACCCCCAGCATGACCCCCTACACTACACAAACACCACTGCACTACCCTAAACCCTAAAACACTACCCCCAGCACGACCCTCTTCACTACCTAAACACAACTGCACAATTTGTTACAGGCATTGCAACGCAGGCCTGTGGTGCTTACTGGAAGTACCTGGTGGGCTAGTTGGGCCCCAGGGACCCTCAGGATTCAAGGTGACCTTATCCCCCAACTTAAAACGCTCCACGGGGTGCGTTTGCACAGTGGTGAAGGGAGGGGGCGGGGCCTCAGGTGACATGTGCGCAAACACGCCCTGTGGTGCGTTTTAAGTTGGGGAATTAATTCCCTTTGAATCCTGAGGGACCCTGGGGGCCAACTAGCCCACCAGGTACCTTCAGTAAGCACAACAGAGTTGCGTTGCAGAGAGGTGAAAAAAGGTGCGTGGCCATGGTTCTGCAACTCAGCTCTGTGGTCCTAACTGTAGGTACCTGGGGGGCTAGTTGGGCCCCAGGGACCCTCAGGATTCAAGGGGACTTAATCCCGCAACTTAAAATGCGCCACGGGGCGCGTTTGCACACATGTCACCTCAGGCCCTCCCTCCCTTCACCACTGTGCAAACGCACCCTGTAGCGCGTTTTAAGAGGTAGTTTTAATCCCCCTGCCCTATTATGTACTAGGGACTTGCAGAGGAGGTCATGCTAATCACAGGGGTACTCCAACGCATAGTGTTCCCTAGTGTATGTAGGTGTTTTCACTGTATTCTAAGTGTCTTTTAGCATAGCACTGGCTCTGGTTAGTCAGAGTCAGTTACCACCAGTACCCGTCTGAAAAAGTTGTGGGCACAGGATGATTTTGCAACAAGGCCTCTTTCTGCTCCTCTGTTGGTTCTTTCTGCACATGTCTTGCTTCTTCCTGCACTTTTCTTCGTCTTTGTGGACTTCTGTTTCTTCTTTCTGCATTTCTTTTGCTTCTTTCTGTGCGTTTTTTCTTCTTTCTTCACATGTCCTACCTCTGTAGGAATAGTTAGAAACTAGCATTTAAAAAACCTTTGAAATTCACTTAAAAAATCATAGGTTTCAGGCACGTTATAGTTAGAAATTAGCATTTAAAAAACCTTTGAAATTCACTGAAAAAACCATAGGTTTCAGACACGTTATAGTTAGAAATTAGCATTTAAAAAACCTTTGAAATTCACTGAAAAAACCATAGGTTTTAGGGACAGTTATAGTTAGTTGGACATTTCACTCGTACAAAACCATAGAAATTCCCCCGTTATAGTTAGTTCAGCTAACTATAACTCACGCCCCCGCAATGCACTGCTGATGACGTCACATATTACATCACTCATGACATGGTCAGTGACATCACTGATGACATCTCAAATGACATCACTGATGACATCATCCATGTGATAATTTCATGCATCTTCTCACACCCTAATATAACTTTTGATACACCCACTCTAAATTACAGACTGCCATTCTCAAAACCATAGACACTCCAACACCAAAAACTACATACCCACTCACTGATTCTTAGGTCTACACACACATCCACTCACTCACCCGTACAGTCACTCATACTTACAGTCACTCAGTACCGGACTATCATATGCACTCATACACCTATATAAACACTCACACACCGCCACTCATCCATAGAGGTACTCACACACCTAGTCAGTCATGCAAAAATTAATCACACACCCATTTACTCACCTATACAGTTATACACACACCAGCTCACTTGCTCATACAAATAGTAGCACATTCTTACGCTCTTATACAATAACTGATACAAGCACACCCGCATCCATACAGCCACTCTCACTATCACACACTCTCACTTATAGCCATTTAAATACTCTAACACACATATATACTGCCTTTTACATATGTAGTTACTCGCACATGTACCACTGAGATATACATTCACTCACTAACACACCCATACACACACTCACCCACCCAAGCAGTCCATCACAGATGCACTCTTGAAATTATGCACCCAGTGAATCACCCACTCACACATCTATGTACAGAGTCACACACACCTCACCCACACAAACACTCAGGCAGCCATACAGATACTCAGAGAACCAATCAATAACCCATATAGACACTCATGTAGCTATTCGCAAATCCATGCATCCACTTACACACCAACAAACAGACGGATACAGACATTCACACAGTTTAGTCACTAACCCATGCATTCAGTAAGATACGTTTAATCACTCACTTGTAGAGTCAATCACTCACGTACTAAATCATCCATTCAGACACTTATACACCCACTCATTCTTCAATACGCCTTTCCTATATATATTAAACATATTTAAACTTTACAGAAACACACAGTCACTGGATGATGTCATCAGTGATGTCATCAGTGATGTCATTTGAGATGTCATCAGTGATGTCATCAGTGATGTCACTGACCATGTCATGAGTGGACGTCATCAGCAGTGCATTGCGGGGGCGCGAGTTATAGTTAGCTGAACTAACTATAACGGGGGAATTTCTATGGTTTTGTACGAGTGAAATGTCCAACTAACTATAACTGTCCCTAAAACCTATGGTTTTTTCAGTGAATATATATATATATATATATATATATATATATATATATATATATATATATATATATATATATATATCTGCTCTTCATCTGAAACTTGGGAACTAGCCCAGGTTGCCTCCTCTTTTCTTTTAAAAAAAAAAAATAATAATTTATGTCGCACACTAAGCCTTCCGGTCCAGGGAAGACATGGCTTGGCAGTTCGGGCTGGACTGTTCCCATGAGGCACAGGGTCAGACTGATTTGCATATGGCCATGTCTGAACTGGGGTGGTGGAGTGAGCTAAAGAATGATGATGGATTAAACCCAGATCAGTTGACTGGGGGTGAGTGTTTGATTGGCTCAAACGTTCCGTCCAACATCACCTTTTGTATCGCTTTGTTCGCCCTAAGTTGGCGGGGGTATGCCCAGACGTGGGTCCCTTGCTCACTTTGCCACTGGATTCAAGCAAGCCTGGCTGATGACGGCTGGAATGCCAGAAACCGGTCCTAGGATGCTTGTTTCCGGTCCAGGGAAGACATGGCTTGGCAGTTCGGGCTGGACTGTTCCCATGAGGCACAGGGTCAGACTGATTTGCATATGGCCATGTCTGAACTGGGGTGGTGGAGTGAGCTAAAGAATGATGATGGATTAAACCCAGATCAGTTGACTGGGGGTGAGTGTTTGATTGGCTCAAACGTTCCGTCCAACATCACCTTTTGTATCGCTTTGTTCGCCCTAAGTTGGCGGGGGTATGCCCAGACGTGGGTCCCTTGCTCACTTTGCCACTGGATTCAAGCAAGCCTGGCTGATGACGGCTGGAATGCCAGAAACCGGTCCTAGGATGCTTGTTTCCGGTCCAGGGAAGACATGGCTTGGCAGTTCGGGCTGGACTGTTCCCATGAGGCACAGGGTCAGACTGATTTGCATATGGCCATGTCTGAACTGGGGTGGTGGAGTGAGCTAAAGAATGATGATGGATTAAACCCAGATCAGTTGACTGGGGGTGAGTGTTTGATTGGCTCAAACGTTCCGTCCAACATCACCTTTTGTATCGCTTTGTTCGCCCTAAGTTGGCGGGGGTATGCCCAGACGTGGGTCCCTTGCTCACTTTGCCACTGGATTCAAGCAAGCCTGGCTGATGACGGCTGGAATGCCAGAAACCGGTCCTAGGATGCTTGTTTCCGGTCCAGGGAAGACATGGCTTGGCAGTTCGGGCTGGACTGTTCCCATGAGGCACAGGGTCAGACTGATTTGCATATGGCCATGTCTGAACTGGGGTGGTGGAGTGAGCTAAAGAATGATGATGGATTAAACCCAGATCAGTTGACTGGGGGTGAGTGTTTGATTGGCTCAAACGTTCCGTCCAACATCACCTTTTGTATCGCTTTGTTCGCCCTAAGTTGGCGGGGGTATGCCCAGACGTGGGTCCCTTGCTCACTTTGCCACTGGATTCAAGCAAGCCTGGCTGATGACGGCTGGAATGCCAGAAACCGGTCCTAGGATGCTTGTTTCCGGTCCAGGGAAGACATGGCTTGGCAGTTCGGGCTGGACTGTTCCCATGAGGCACAGGGTCAGACTGATTTGCATATGGCCATGTCTGAACTGGGGTGGTGGAGTGAGCTAAAGAATGATGATGGATTAAACCCAGATCAGTTGACTGGGGGTGAGTGTTTGATTGGCTCAAACGTTCCGTCCAACATCACCTTTTGTATCGCTTTGTTCGCCCTAAGTTGGCGGGGGTATGCCCAGACGTGGGTCCCTTGCTCACTTTGCCACTGGATTCAAGCAAGCCTGGCTGATGACGGCTGGAATGCCAGAAACCGGTCCTAGGATGCTTGTTTCCGGTCCAGGGAAGACATGGCTTGGCAGTTCGGGCTGGACTGTTCCCATGAGGCACAGGGTCAGACTGATTTGCATATGGCCATGTCTGAACTGGGGTGGTGGAGTGAGCTAAAGAATGATGATGGATTAAACCCAGATCAGTTGACTGGGGGTGAGTGTTTGATTGGCTCAAACGTTCCGTCCAACATCACCTTTTGTATCGCTTTGTTCGCCCTAAGTTGGCGGGGTATGCCCAGACGTGGGTCCCTTGCTCACTTTGCCACTGGATTCAAGCAAGCCTGGCTGATGACGGCTGGAATGCCAGAAACCGGTCCTAGGATGCTTGTTTCCGGTCCAGGGAAGACATGGCTTGGCAGTTCGGGCTGGACTGTTCCCATGAGGCACAGGGTCAGACTGATTTGCATATGGCCATGTCTGAACTGGGGTGGTGGAGTGAGCTAAAGAATGATGATGGATTAAACCCAGATCAGTTGACTGGGGGTGAGTGTTTGATTGGCTCAAACGTTCCGTCCAACATCACCTTTTGTATCGCTTTGTTCGCCCTAAGTTGGCGGGGGTATGCCCAGACGTGGGTCCCTTGCTCACTTTGCCACTGGATTCAAGCAAGCCTGGCTGATGACGGCTGGAATGCCAGAAACCGGTCCTAGGATGCTTGTTTCCGGTCCAGGGAAGACATGGCTTGGCAGTTCGGGCTGGACTGTTCCCATGAGGCACAGGGTCAGACTGATTTGCATATGGCCATGTCTGAACTGGGGTGGTGGAGTGAGCTAAAGAATGATGATGGATTAAACCCAGATCAGTTGACTGGGGGTGAGTGTTTGATTGGCTCAAACGTTCCGTCCAACATCACCTTTTGTATCGCTTTGTTCGCCCTAAGTTGGCGGGGGTATGCCCAGACGTGGGTCCCTTGCTCACTTTGCCACTGGATTCAAGCAAGCCTGGCTGATGACGGCTGGAATGCCAGAAACCGGTCCTAGGATGCTTGTTTCCGGTCCAGGGAAGACATGGCTTGGCAGTTCGGGCTGGACTGTTCCCATGAGGCACAGGGTCAGACTGATTTGCATATGGCCATGTCTGAACTGGGGTGGTGGAGTGAGCTAAAGAATGATGATGGATTAAACCCAGATCAGTTGACTGGGGGTGAGTGTTTGATTGGCTCAAACGTTCCGTCCAACATCACCTTTTGTATCGCTTTGTTCGCCCTAAGTTGGCGGGGGTATGCCCAGACGTGGGTCCCTTGCTCACTTTGCCACTGGATTCAAGCAAGCCTGGCTGATGACGGCTGGAATGCCAGAAACCGGTCCTAGGATGCTTGTTTCCGGTCCAGGGAAGACATGGCTTGGCAGTTCGGGCTGGACTGTTCCCATGAGGCACAGGGTCAGACTGATTTGCATATGGCCATGTCTGAACTGGGGTGGTGGAGTGAGCTAAAGAATGATGATGGATTAAACCCAGATCAGTTGACTGGGGGTGAGTGTTTGATTGGCTCAAACGTTCCGTCCAACATCACCTTTTGTATCGCTTTGTTCGCCCTAAGTTGGCGGGGGTATGCCCAGACGTGGGTCCCTTGCTCACTTTGCCACTGGATTCAAGCAAGCCTGGCTGATGACGGCTGGAATGCCAGAAACCGGTCCTAGGATGCTTGTTTCCGGTCCAGGGAAGACATGGCTTGGCAGTTCGGGCTGGACTGTTCCCATGAGGCACAGGGTCAGACTGATTTGCATATGGCCATGTCTGAACTGGGGTGGTGGAGTGAGCTAAAGAATGATGATGGATTAAACCCAGATCAGTTGACTGGGGGTGAGTGTTTGATTGGCTCAAACGTTCCGTCCAACATCACCTTTTGTATCGCTTTGTTCGCCCTAAGTTGGCGGGGGTATGCCCAGACGTGGGTCCCTTGCTCACTTTGCCACTGGATTCAAGCAAGCCTGGCTGATGACGGCTGGAATGCCAGAAACCGGTCCTAGGATGCTTGTTTCCGGTCCAGGGAAGACATGGCTTGGCAGTTCGGGCTGGACTGTTCCCATGAGGCACAGGGTCAGACTGATTTGCATATGGCCATGTCTGAACTGGGGTGGTGGAGTGAGCTAAAGAATGATGATGGATTAAACCCAGATCAGTTGACTGGGGGTGAGTGTTTGATTGGCTCAAACGTTCCGTCCAACATCACCTTTTGTATCACTAAGCCTTAAAGGGCATTTATTATATATAGAATGCCCCTTTCATGGCTCAATACATTAAAAATGTAAATATTAAATGAAAACAGCCCATGGTTTAGCTAAATGTTATATGCGATGATGAAGTCGACTCTACCCCATGTTTTGTGCAATAATTTATTGACATGTTAGGCACAAACTCCCTCTTTAACTAACAGAGCAGCTATCCAATTTTTATTTCCCCCTGTATTTCTGACCCCTTGTACTACTCTGTGGATACTGCTTTCACTATTCTGTGGATGTTGTTTTTTTTTCCCTCCCAAACTCGGGGTAGTTTCAACCGCACCTAAACTCACTGATTTTCCACAAGCTGCCCCCTTCGTTGGCACGCACCGTGTGATACGTGTCACATGGCAATACACCTGCATTATCGGCGCATCCACGCCGCACACTAGGAGCTGCTCGGAGGGACATTACATCTACTAGTATACCATACAGTTCCATAGAACCCCTTCGTATGCTAAGATTGTTAATCCTTTCGAAGAAACCATGGCCTACATATATGTGTAACTATATAGATATTACGCACATTAAGAACTGCTGCATTCTTTTCGTGGCTGAAGCAAAAAAATATCCCGTGGTCAGCATGTGTAGGGGAACAGAAGGCACACCATGCCGGCATCAAAGAAGCAGAAGGTGAAAAAAACACCCACACTTTTTGCTGTAGAACATTATTTTCAACAGGGGCTTTTAATTATTTTCGATAAAGTTTTGTATTCTAAATTTCTGCCTCCATTGTGAATTGGGAGTAGGGTGTGCATTTGGTGTTTTACACACAACTCGTTCATTCTTTGCAAAATGTACTTGTGTTTCTTCTAGCTTTCGGTTGTTTGTCTTTCAGCCTGTCTATTTCTTTTTTTCTAAGAGTGTTTTTTGTTATTCGCTTCCCACCGGTCTTTCTGTTATCATCTCAGTCTGGTTTTACTCCATTTCCCTTTTATGCTAGTATCTGTCCTTCTGCCATCCACTAGCTGCAAACGTTTTTCAATCTATGTATGTTTCTATTTGCCCTCCCCTCTATCTAGAAGCCTGTCTTCTGCTTTTTAAGTCTTTAAACCGACCTATCTTTCTCCCTTTTATCATCCGCTGCACATCAGTAGCGCTTGTCTTTTCAACATTTTCTATCTGCTTTTCTTGTTTTCTCTCTGTCTGCCTGACTCTCCTATGTTCAAGCTGTGCATGGTTGCCCGAATGTGTGGTTCCCATTTTCTGTCTGAGTTCCCATCCACTTGTCATTTTATTTGTCTTTTGCCGAATTTCTTTTTTACCCTTTTGTGTCTGTGTGCCGTTTGCTCATTCTCTGTCCTGCTGCTTAATGGTTGTTCTACTTTTCAGTCTGTCTTTCGTCATTTTTTTATTCGTCTGTCTGCCTGGTTAAACCTATTTTTTGGCTTTTTTAACTGCCTGTTTTTTTATATTATTGTATCCTTCCCTTATCCTGCCTATCTTCATTTTCCCCTCTTGGTTTACTTGTGTGTATCCCTTCTTTAACTGTCTGCCTGCCTTGTTGTCATTCTCTGTTTGCTTTTACTTTTCCATAGCTAGCTTTTCTCCGCCTTTTTTCTGCCTTCCTGTGTCTCTTTGCTGCGTGGCACCTGTCCGTCTGAATATTCGTTCATCCTTTTGCCTTTTTTTCTATCTGCCTGCCTCCGCGTTAGCCATAGCTCACTGTAACTGTCTCTTTGTTGTGATTTTAATTTTTTTTATCTGTGTGTTTTCTTTGTTTCCTTTGTTTCTGTCTGTCTTGTCTCATTTTCTATCTATCTTAATCTTTTCTGCCTGCCTTTTGTGACAGTTGACCACTCTGTCTCTTTTCCTCTCCTGCCCCTCTGCCCATCTTTTCCCATTTTCTATGTGTGCATCTTCTCTGTTTTCTACTTTACTTGCCTTTTTTCGAACACTCCAACTGTCAGCCTCCTCACGCCCCCTTGCCTTTTCTATATGTTCCTGTTTTATTCTCATTATATATATATATTTTTTTCTAATTCTCCCGCTTGTTTTGTACCTAACTCTAAACATTTGTGAAGTCATGCCATCTTGTCCCGAGCTCTTTGGTACAATGCATGTAGATGCTTAGCAAGTGACAGTAGCGCAGGACAGGCTTCTGCAATGGTTTACAAGGCTCATGTCATGGGTCAGAGGGATCTGAAGACAGACTGGCATTTCACAGCGCATATGTGCCCACACAGCGTACCTCTCCACTCCCTGCAGCAAGCACGCCAGTGGTGGACCCTAAGATTCTAGAGAAGCAAATGGTACTGCTTGGATCAATATGTCTTAAGCCTCTTTTTGCACCTCTGTTGTTTCTTTCTGCACATCACCTCTTTTGCAAATTTCTGCATCCCTCTTGCCTATTTCTGCACCCCTCTTTCCTTTTTGTCCACCTCTCTTGCTTCTTTCTGCACTTCTCTTGCTTCTTTCTGCACTGCTCTTGCTTCTTTCTGTACCTCTCTTGCAAATTTCTGTATCCCTCTTGCCTCTTTCTGCACCCCTGTACCCCTGTTCCCTCTTTCTGCACCTTTCTTGCCTGCTTCTGCACTTGTCTTGACTCTTTCTGCACCTCTGTTGCTTCTTTCTGCACTTCTCTTGCCTCTTTCTGCATACCTCTTGCCTCTTTCAGCACCTCTGTTGCTTCTTTCTGCACCCCTCTTGCCTCTTTCTGTACCCCTCTTGCCTCTTTGTGCACCTCTCCTGCCTCATTCTGCACCTCTCTTGCCTTTCTGCCCACCTGTTCCCTCTTTCTGCACCCCTTTTGCCTATTTCTGCAACTCTCTTGCCTCTTCCTGCAGTTCTCTTGCCCCCTTCTGCACCTCACTTGCCTCTTTCTGAACCTCTGTTGGTTCTTTTGCACTGCTCTTGCTTCTTTCTGCACCTCTCTTGCAAATTTCTGCACCCGTCTTGCCTCTTTCTGCATCCCTCTTACCTCTTTCTGCACCTCTCTTGCCTCTATCTGCACCACTGTTCCCTCTTTCTGTACCTCTCTTGCCTCTTTCTGCAGTTCTCTTGCCTCTTTCTGCAGTTCTCTTGCCTCCTTCTGCACCTCTGTTGCTTCTTTCTGTACTTCTCTTGCCTCTTTCTGCACCCCCATTGCTTCATTCTGCACTTCTCATGCTTCTTTCTGCACCTGTCTTGCTTCTTTCTGCACCCCTGTTGTCTCTTTCTGCACTCGTCTTCCCTCTTTCTGCACCTCTCTTGCCTCTTTCTGTACCTCTCCTACCTCTTTCTGTACCTCTCCTACCTCTTTCTGCACCTCACTTGCTTCTTTCTGCACCCCTCTTGCCTTTTTCTGCACCCCTCTTCCCTCTTTGTCCAACTCTCTTGCCTCTTTCTACACCTCTCTTCCCTCTTTCTGCACCACTCTTGCCTCTTTCTGTACCTCAGTTGCTTCTTTCTGCACTTCTCTTGCCTCTTTCTGCATCCTTCGTGCCTCTTTCAGCACCTCTGTTGCTTCTTTCTGCACTTCTCTTCCTTCATTCTGCACCCCTCCTGCCTATTTTTGTACACCTCTTGCCTCTTTGTGCACCTCTCCTACCCCTTTCTGCACCCCTCTTGCCTCTTTTTGCACATCTGTTGGTTCTTTCTGCACTGCTCTTACTTCTTTCTGCACCTCTGTTCCAAATTTCTGGATCCCTCTTGCCGCTTTCTGCATCCCTCTTCTCTCTTTCTGTACCTCTCTTGCCTCAGTCTGCCCACCTGTTCCCTGTTTCTGTACCCCTTTTGCCTGTTTCTGCAACTCTCTTCCCTATTTCTGCAGTTCTCTTGTCTCCTTCCGCACCTCTGTTGCTTCTTTCTGCACCTCTCTTGCAAATTTCTGTACCCCTCTTGCCTCCTTCCGCACCTCTGCTGCTTCTTTCTGCACCTCTCTTGCAAATTTCGGCACCCCTCTTGCCTCTTTCTGTACCCCTCTTGCCTCCTTCTGCACCTCTGTTGCTTCTTGCTGCACCTCTCTTGCAAATTTCGGCACCCCTCTTGCCTGTTTCTGTACTTCTCTTGCCTCCTTCTGTACTCAAATGGGAAGTGCAAGCTGTCAAGTTTAAAAGTCTGCGTGCTCTCGTGACTGAGGTATATGTCTTATTGTATATGTATTCTTACATGTGTTATGCATCTGAAGATGGTAGCTTAAAAAGCGGGTAACTTCTCCAATAGGTGGTCAAATATTTAGAAATTAGCATTTAAAAAACCTTACAAATTCACTGGAAAAACCAGAGGTTTCATGGACGTTATAGTTAGAAATTAGCATTTAAAAAAACCTCAGAAATTCACTGAAAAAACCACAGGTTTCAGGGACCTTATAGTTAGTTGGACATTTCACTCGTACAAAACCAGAGAAATTCGGCCATTACAGTTAGTTGAGCTAACTATAACTCGCGCCCCCGCAATGCACTGCTGATGACGTCACATATTACATCACTCATGACATGGTCAGTGACATCACTGATTACATCACTGATGACATCTCAAATGACTTCACTGATGACATCATCCACGTGATCATCTGATGCACCTCCTCACACCCTAATATAACCTTTGATACACCCCCTCTAAAATACAGACTACCATTCCGAAACCATAGACACACCAATATCAGTTAGTACATACCCACTGACTGATTCATAGGTCTACACACACATCCACTCACCCATACAGTCACTCATCAATATAGCCACTGAAATATGCACTCATACACCTATACAGATACTCACACAACACCACTAACCATAGTTACTCACACACCTAGTCAGTCATGCAAAGAATCAATCACACTCCCATTTACTCACCTATACAGTTATACACACACCACCTCACTTATTCATACAGATACTAACACATACTTACTCTCTTATACAATCATTGACACAAGCACACACTCATCCATCAAGCCACTCTCACATATAGTCATTTATATACTCCAACACTCACATATACTGCCTTTCACATATGTAGTTACTCACACATGTAACACTGAGACATCCATTCACTCACCAACACACCCATACACACACTCACCCACCCATACAGCCCTTCACAGATGCACTCTTGAACCCATACACCCAGTGAATTACCCACTCACACATCTATGCACAGTCACACACCCCCCACCCACCCACACAGTCACTCAGGCACCCATACAGATACTCAGACAACCAATCAATAACCTATGTAGACACTCATGTAGCTACTCACCAACCCATGCAGCCGCTTACACACCAACTGACAGACTGATACAGACATTCACACAGTTTAGTCACTAACCCATGCATTCAGTAAGACACGTTTAATTACTCACTTATACAGTCAGTCATGCACCTACTAAATCATCCATCCACACATTCTTCAATACACCTTGGCATATATATATATATATATATATATATATATATATATATATATATATATATATATATATATATATATATATATATATATATATATATATATATATACATATTTACACTTTACAGAAACACAGTCACTGGATGATGTCATCCGTGATGTCACTGACCATGTCATGAGTGATGTAATATGTGATGTCATCAGCAGTGCATTGCAGGGGCGCAAGTTATAGTTAGCTCAACTAACTATAACGGCCGAATTTCTCTGGTTTTGTACTCGTGAAATGTCCAACTAACTATAAGGTCCCTGAAACCTGTGGTTTTTTCAGTGAATTTCTGAGGTTTTTTAAATGCTAATTTCTAACTATAATGTCCCTGAACCCTCTGTTTTTTTCAGTGAATATATATATATTTATACACATATAGGTATCCAGATAGATAGATAGATAGATGCGCACACATATAAACAGTGGTGGATAAACAATACTTTACTGCCCATTATGAATTGAGGGCCTCATTTATGAGAGACTTAATTCACATTTGCACCACACAACATGACACATGCACATGCATGACACAAACCTCTAAGTCAGATTTTGAAGCTATGCAATGCCACTTTGCGTGGCTCTGATGACTGGAGTAACGCAATGCAGCGCAAAATCGCTGTGTTGTGTTACTCTGTCCTGGGAAGGCTTTCCATGGATGATGCGGTGGGTGTTTTTGATGCATCCCCAGATTTACAAGAACTTGCAAACCAGGGGATGCGCCAAAAACACCTTCCCAGGAGCAGCAGCAGACGGAAAAGGACAGAAATACGCCGTATTGACTTAAATATGGTGTATTCCTGCCCTTTCCCTGTCACACAGTGCAGAGCAGCAAGGTGGCTTGCTGTGCTGCACTGCATGGCTTCCTCATAAATGAGGCCCTAAATATGCAAGGCAGTTGCAAAATAAGTTGAAGCGAAACGTCTGTAAGATTTCTGCACAGGAATCAGAAGGAACAGAATATTTTTAAATGTAAACATTTTCATTGAATAGAGTAGTGATTCGCCTAATGAAAAGTACATGCAATATTGTTCCTTCTTGGCACTAAGAAACACACGAACAAATATATTATTTTGTCCTACCTATAGAAGAAATAAGCCGTGGGGTCCATCCATGGAGATTTATCAGCAGACAAGGTGAAGGGCAAATATTATCAACACTTTGCAGAACTATGCTTGAAATCAAAGTAGTCAAACTGTAACCTGTAGCAAAAGAGTGGCTTAGTCATAGATGGTAGTATCTAGTTAATCTGATAATCCTCTTATAGATTTGCATAAAATCGACAAAAGCTAAACATGTGGGTTTTCAGGACATCTCCACCTGTATTTGATGTCAGATGGGGTTGAGAACAGCTCAACTCTCCTTCCCTACACCTAAATTATTTTCAGAAGATTGCTTATTCTTACAAAAATAAAACTGGTGATTGATGTTAAAATTGTAGCCATGCTGCAATTGAAAAGCTTAGCTCAATCCCTCTGTTTTATCTAAATGCAGTTCGTGCCTTCTCAAGTGACATGTAATATATCCACACATATATATATTTCTTGCTTCGCCTCGCACACTCCTTTCAGCCAGGAACAGACAAAAGCGGACCCAAATTGTGGTGCAATAATTTTTATTTCGTGCCCTGCACCACCGTCATAATATATATATATATATATATATATATATATATATATATATATATATATATATATATATATATATATATATATATATATATATATATATATATATATATATATATATATATATATATATATATATATATATATATATATATATATATATATATATATATATTATCTACTGGCGGTCGCCAGTAGATAGTTATAGTTAAAACCTATTTTCCATAGGAAATCCGCAACATTCTATTTGAAATAACTCTTGCGCCGGTTGACGAATCTTCGCGAAAGCTTCCAACTTGTTGGGGCGCTCCGCTCCTACCCTGAAAGTTTCGGGTTGATTCGTCAAGCGGGGGCCGAGAAAAAAGGGGGGTCCCAAAACGCGTTTTCCCCATTCATTTTTCCATAGGATCCTTTCATCGCGGCTACAGCCCGAACTGCTGAACGGAATTACACCAAATTTGGCAAAGAGGTAGCCCTTGGTTCAGTGTCGTGCCTTTTGCTTAAATGGTGTAAATCCGTTCAGTAGTTTCTGAGAAAATCACAAATAAAATCACATATATATCTATGGCCGTACCCTCCAGATCACGAGCTGCATGCTAATTGGCTTTCAACACTCCAAATCAGGAAGTGTTGGCAGCCATTTTGTCCCTCGGTAGAACCGAGGGACAGAAACAAGTGCGCAAAGCGCAAAAAGGGGGCAGGGTAGAAACACCCTGACCTTCTAGGTCTGCTCAGGGGGTCCCACAAGGCCCCCCTGGGCAGAAAAAAGCTTTTTTTTTTTTTTTAAATCGGCGGGATGCACTTAGGGTGCACGAATCCCGCCGAGAAAAAAAAAAAATTGCAAGTGTGCAAACGCACAAAGGGGGCAGGGTAGAAACACCCTGAACCCCTAGGTCTGCTCAGGGGTCCCACAAGGACCCCTGGGCAGAAAAACATTTTTTTTCAAACGGCAGGACGCGCTCAGGGTGCGCGGATCCTGCCGAAAAAAAAAAAAATCGAAGCGCGGTCTCCCGCGCTTCGATGCAAATTTGCCCCCGGGTGGCCCAAGTCCCGGGGGCATACAGGGGGTGGGTTTATTGTTTATGGGGGGGCCTCTAAGGCCCCCCAAGCCCCGGGGACCGCCACCCCCGGGGCTTTATAAAAAAAATGATGGCGGGAGGGCTGTGCGCCCTCCCGTTGCCCCGGGGACCGCCACCCCCCGGGGCTGTTTTTTTTTATTTTAAAAACCTGTGTGGGGGGGCTCCAGCCCCCCCACATGCCCCGGGGACCGCCACCTCCCTGGGGCACTAAAGATTTAAATATGGGGGTCCGTTACGGACCCCCAGAGCCCTGGGGACCACCACCTCCCCGGGGCTTTGAACAAGTTGGGAGGGTTGGGAGGCCCCCCCAAGCCCCGGGGACCGCCACCAACTGGGGCTTTTTAAAAAAAATAGAAAATAACCTGTGTGGGGGGCCCGAGCCCCCCCACACGCCCCGGGGACCGCCACCTCCCCGGGGCACTAAGAATATAAATTTGGGGTCCGTAACGGACCCCCGAGCCCCGGGGACCACCACCTCCCCGGGGCTGTGCAAGTTAAGGGAGGGGGGCCGCGCGGCCCCCCTCCTGGAGCCAGTGATGGCCCTGGGGACCACCACCCCCCAGGGCCGGCTCCTGCAGTGTCCCGGGGTGCCTACCCCCGGGACACTGTAGTTTGCTTGACAGGACGGGAGCATCGCGGCTCCTGTCCTGTCATAGTAAGTCTTGGTTTGCATTTTGAAAGAGAGAGCAGGAAACCTGCTCTCTCTTTCAAAATGCAAACCCAATTTCTTTCCACACGGGGAGCAGCATGTTAGCTGCTCCCCATGTGGAAAGCAATGCCGGCTCCCGCAGGAGGCGGGGAGCCGGCTGGGACTGTGGGGGGATTGGGGACCCCCACAGTCTCCAACGAGAGGCCAGGCCCCGGGGATGGGGTCCCCGGGGCCATAGGTGGCCCGGGAGGGGGGCCACGCAGCCCCCCTCCCCAATTAAAAAAAAATACATTAAAAAAGTGCAAGGCCGGCCCCGGGGGATGGGGTCCCGGGGCCTTAAATGGCCTGAGAAGGGGGGCCACGCAGCCCCCCTCCAAATATATATATTTTTTTTATTTAAAAAGAGGGCATGCCCCGGGGGATGGGGTCCCCGGGGCCAATAGAGGCCCAGGGAAGGGGGGCCACCTCCCATAAAAAAAAAGGAAAAAAAAAAAAAACGGCATCGTGCCGGAGGCCCTGCCCCCCTCCCTGCAGCAGTGTGCAAACGCGCCCCCTGGCGCGTTTTAAGAAGGGGAAGTAATTCCCCTTGAATACTGGGGGTCCCTGGGGGCCAACTAGCCCACCAGGAACCTCCAGTATGCGCCAGGGGGCTGTGTTGCAGAGAGGTGTACAGAGGCCACACCCCTTTATACACCTCTCTGCAACGCAGCTCTGTGGCGCTTTTTGGAGGTACATGGTGGGCTAGTTCGACTCCAGGGACCCTCAGGATTCAAGGGGACTTAATCCCCCAACTTAAAATGCACCACGGGGCGCGTTTGCACAGTGGTGAAGGGAGGGGGCGGGGCTTCAGGTGACATGTGTGCAAACAGGCCCCGTGGCGCATTTTAAGATGGGGAATGAAATCCCCTTCAATCCTGAGGGTCCCTGGGGGACAACTAGCCCACCAGGTATGTCCAGAAAGCGCCACAGAGCTGCGTTGCAGAGAGGTGCAAAAAGGGGCGTGGCCTCTGAACACCTCTCTGCAACGCAGCTCCCTGGCGCATACTGGAGGTACAGGGTGGGCTATTTGGACCCCAGGGACCCTCATGATTCAAGGGGACTTAATCCCCCAACTTAAAACACACCACGGGGCGCGTTTGCACACATGTCACCTCAGGCCCCGCCCCCTCCCTTCACCATTGTGCAAATATTCCTCTAAAATCAGCCGAACTACGAATTCCGATTTACTCACCTGTTATCAGGAGAGACCTCAGTGCTGCATCTTTGAGCCCCGTACTGATCTTGAAAAGTAATTTTAATCGTACTTACCAGTAACTTGAATTTCCTTCCATAGGCTAACATTGACTGGTTTCACTTGGAAATTCTTCTAAGTGTGGAGTTTTGGAACTTTATAATATTCCTCTAAAATCAGCCGAACTACGAATTCCGATTTACTCACCTGTTATCAGGAGAGAACCCAGTGCTGCATCTTTTAGCCCAGCACTGACCCTGAAAAGTAATTCTAACCGTATTTACCAGTAACTTGTATTTCCTTCCATAGGAATCCATTGTCTGGTTTTCAGCAGAAAAGTTTCAAAGTGTCGATTTTCACAAACTACAAATATTCCTTAAAAATCGCCTGTATGACTTAAACGCATTCTTTCAACTGTTAACAGGAGATGCACCAGTGCTGGATCCAAGATCCACCACTGAGTAAGAAAAAGTAACGATAACACTACTTACCTGCTAAGTGAATTTTCTCCCATAGGATAGCATTGGTGATTCTATGTGAAAAAGTTTCTAAGTGTCAACTTCTAAAATACAATAATATTCCTTAAAAATCACTACTGTAACCAAAACGCTTTTACTCAACTGTTTACAGGAGATGTCCCAGGACTGAATCTAGGATCCAGTCCTGTGGTTAGAAAAGTAATCCATAAAGTAACTAATTGCATTTAACTTGAAATTCACATTGAGCTCAATGTTGCATTGTGTTTGAAATTATGTTGCCCATTGCAACAACTGTAACTACTGTACTTAAAAGTCTATTGCCTATTTGCAAAGTATTTAAACTAAAGTAATTCATTCTGAGAAAGTATATTTTGTAATGTAATGTAAAATGTAATTACAATGTATTTAAAAAAATAAAATATCTAAAAATAAATAGTTTAAAAAAATGTAGTAAATCAGTATCAAAAAAATAAATATAACAATTAATACATTTAAAAATTGTCATTTACAAAACCTTTGAAATTCACTGAAAAAAACCATACGTTTCAGACATGTTATAGTTAGGAATTAGCATTTAAAAAACCTTTGAAATTCACTGAAAAAACCATAGGTTTCAGGCACGTTATAGTTAGAAATTAGCATTTAAAAAACCTTACAAATTCACTGAAAAAATCATAGGTTTTAGGGACAGTTATAGTTAGTTGGACATTGCACTCGTACAAAACCCGTGAAATTCCCCCGTTATAGTTAGTTCAGGTAACTATAACTCGCGCCCCCGCAATGCACTGCTGATGACGTCACATATTACATCACTCATGACATGGTCAGTGACATCACTGATGACATCACTGATGACATCTCAAATGACATCACTGATGACATCACTGATGACATCATCCATGTGATAATTTGATGCATCTTCTCACACCCTAATATAACTTTTGATACACCTACTGTAAATTACAGACTGCCATTGTCAAAACCATAGACACTCCAACACCAATTACTATATACACACTCACTGATTCTTAGGTCTACACACACACATCTACTCACTCACCCGTACAGTCACTCATACTTATAGTCACTCAGTACAGGACTATTATATGCACTCATACACCTATATAAACACTCACACACCGCCACTCATCCATAGAGGTACTCACACACCTAGTCAGTCATGCAAAAATTAAGCACACACCCATTTACTCACCTATACAGTTATACACACACCAGCTCACTTACTCATACAAATACTAGCACATTCTTACGCTCTTATACAATCTCTGATACAAGCACACACTCATCCATACAGTCACTATCACAATCACACACTCTCGCTTATAGGTATTTATATACTCCAACACACATATATACTGCCTTTCACATACGTAGTTACTCACACATGTACCACTGGGACATACATTCACTCACTAACACACTCTTACACACACTTACCCACCCATACAGTCTGTCACAGATGCACTCTTGTAAACATCCATCCAGTGAATCACCCACTCACACATCTATGCACAGAGTCGCACACACGCCACCCACACAAACACTCAGGCACCCATACAGATACTCAGCCAACCAATCAATAACTCATATAGACACTCATGTAGCTATTCACAAACCCATGCTGCCACTGACACAGCAACAGACAGACGGATACAGACATTCACCCAGTTTAGTCACTAACCCATGCATTCAGTAAGATACGTTTAATCACTCACTTATAGAGTTAGTCACGCACCTACTAAATCATCCATTCAGACACTTATACACCCACTCATTCTTCAATACGCCTTTCCCTATATATATTAAACATATTTAAACTTTACAGAAACACAGTCACTGGATGATGTCATTTGAGATGTCATCAGTGATGTCATCAGTGTTGTCACTGACCATGTCATGAGTGATGTAATATGTGACGTCATCAGCAGTGCATTGCGGGGGCGCGAGTTATAGTTACCTGAACTAACTATAACGGGGGAATTTCACGGGTTTTGTACGAGTGCAATGTCCAACTAACTATAACTGTCCCTAAAACCTATGGTTTTTTCAGTGAATATATATATACTTGATATATAGTATATATGCAGCATATATGCAGAACTGCGCATTTAGGGCCACATGTATGAAACTATTTTGCATTCGCCTTCCATTATAGCTAAGCCGCTTATGTTTCAATCTGCAGTGCAGCCTTTTAAAATAACCCTTTTTCACAGGTAAGACCTCCCTTTTAAATATTAGTAAGTCACCCCTATGTAGGCCTTGTAGCCCACATGGTAGGATGTGCAGTATTTTAAATTGGGACTTTTAGAAAATTAATGTTACCATGCCCCTACAGTGACAAGACCCTAAAGCAATTTTCACTGTGGCAGGCCCTACTGCCCTATACAGAAAATCAGAGTGCAGACTAAAATATAGATACTGTATCTCTGAATGGGACCTGCCAAAAAAATAATTAAACAACTACTATTTATTTTCCCTGTCTTATGTTCCTGGAGGCTAATTTGCACTAACTCTCCAGCATCTCCCAGCCTGTACTCTCAATAAGGTGTGAATGATGTGTGACATTACTCCCAGGAGCCACACACTAGGTCACTGTGATTGACTGGTCAACCTGACTATGCAGAGATAACACCTTTGAGATCAACAGAAGAGTGGAGGGCTGCCACCTTGTTGGCACCATAATGGTAAAACCTGCATGACAGATTTATTTGGACCATATGTAACACTTTGGAACACTCGAAAGGGAACAAACAGGATGCCAGGAGAATTCTTGTGCATCACCTCTCTGGTTGCTGTAGGACCCTGCTTTTGTCCTGCCAGACTTCTGTCTCTTAGTTTGTTATGGGTACAGGCCTGCCTCAAACTGGATCTTAGTGCTAAATGTGGGAAGAAACTAGTGGTTTCCACAGTCCACTCACCTAACTGTCTACAGAGCCCAAGTTTAGCATGGCATAAGGATTTGGCCATCTTGGTATTGGCCTGTCACATATCATTTTGGGATTGTTTGTGGTAAAGCAAACAAGAACTATTGGAAAGGTAGGTTGGGGTACCCACTAGAACTGTTACCCCATTGATAAGGGAGTGCCCAGGAGTCACCCCTGTCCATTAGCTGGTATCAGACATAAACGTGGCACCCCCAGGGCAAATCCACAGGACACTATTTGCATGTGAAAAAGAATAGAAGAGGACAGAACCTACTATCTGACAGCTAAGAGGAGCCCTGAAGTACTAGTCTTGCTCCCCCTTGTACCCAGGACAAAGCAGTGGACTCCAAGGGACAGTTAGTTGACTTCTTGTGTTACTCCAAGACGCAAGGCCTTCTCCTGGACATCTCCAGCTGCCCAACGGCAACTGCAACTTAAACTGGACTTTGCTGATAGCCTCTACATGACACCCTGACAGTCTCTAAGTGGCCCCCTTCCCCCAGTGAGGTCCCGGGTCCTTAGAAGTGTTCTTCTGTGGCGGGCTGTGCCCAAAAATACGTTTGAAAACTTTTCAAAATCTTTTGCTGAAGAGCTTCAAGGGGACCTGCTGTGAAGAGTATCTGACTGGCAGTTCCATGACATTGGATTGAATTTCAATTTTGTCACGAGCAAGCATCTTCGCAACTCTGATAAATGACAAAGTTCCTTTCTGCATAAGGACTTTTTCCACCAAAACCTCAAAAACTCCCGAGGTCCAGCGGGACCAACTGTCTTCACATATGTGATCTTCAGTTCTACAGCAGTGGCTACAATCTCAGTTTTACCTCGCACGGAGAAGAGTTTTTCTTGAGAAAAATGACAAAGTCACTTTTTAGTTGAGACTTACTATTTTTTTTTAACTAGTCTACTTCCAGGCATAATCTACTTGGTGTATCCGATCCAAACTCCATTGTGGTGGGCCTCAAATCATGCATAGAACCCGGTTCATAGTGCCTATTGACTACCATTGTCACTGTGCAGTTTTTGGAGTTATTTTCACTTAAATCTTTAAAAAAAGTATATTTCAGTTTTTACCTTCATTGGATTTCTGTCATTTTGGTGTCATTCTGCTATTAAACTTTTCTGCATTTTTATGAATTGTAGTGGAATTTTTACTGTGTTGCGAATGTGACTATTTAACTGTTTTGTTACTTCTAAATGCTTTACCTATTTTTGTTAATTTAAGCATGTTTGCTCTTCGCTATCACTACCAGAAGATAAGCTCAGGTTTAAATCACTGAAACCTTCAATTGGACCTACAAAAATAGTAACTTTATTAGTTGTGGTGAACAAAAATGCACCCTTACTAATTACTCACTTTCTCACAGATGTTGTTAACGAGTTAGAAACTAAACAGTTGATGTAGTCACACTTTAATTGCCCTTTACATTGAAAGAACAATATTGATTCAGAATTAACTTTTCATATGATGCATAAATATACTTTAAACTTTCATAAAGTTGCATTTCTCATTCCTTTTGGGTTAAAGCTCAAAGTTCCTGCATACTTATTCAATTTTTTCATGACAATAGAACTGTGGCAGCTGAAAACCTTTGGGGGAAAAACATTCAGTATTTCTAGAAAACATACTTGCAATCTTGTTCACTGCTAAACAGTAGTAAAGTGTCTTGCCTACGCTTCCCCCTACAATATGTGCTGCACACTGGAATTCCCAGTGTGGCCTATTTAACTTCCCTAACTTGTAAATGGTGCCTAAAATACATTTGCACATGGAAGGTTAAATGTCTTATATAGGCTGGAGTGTGTATTCAGATGATGCACATATATGACATAAATATATGTTGGTCAGAAGCTCCATTATGCTATGGTGGGCTGCAGTTTAAAATCACTGCAGTAATACATGGCAAGAAAAAGTACATTTGCCATGTACGAAAAGTCTATTTTCTATATTCAGAAGTCATCCCTATAATGTGTCTTGAAATGCCCGCAGGGCAGGGTGCTAATATATAAAATTAGGGCACACTACATATTAAGGTTAGTGGGCTCTGACAGTAAAATAAAACCCAAACATTTCTGTGTAGGGCTTGCTGGACCTTTCCCTATTGCTGCTTGGGGAAATGCTAAAAAATGCTTCTATGTTACTTCCAACTTATTTTTTTTAAAATCTTATTTAAAGGTGAAATCATATTTTTGATAACTTGAGTTGAAATGTAACTTTGTAAAAATGTGCTTTAGGCTGCCTGCACCAGTGCTTGCTTAAAACCAGTTCTACCACTGATCACACCTCCAGAGTTGAAGTGCACATACTTGGCTGAGTGTGTTAACTACTCTGGCTCAAAGGAGAATAGTCTTCCTCTCAGTTCAGAACGAACCAATGGGTGTTCATTGCTGACCACTTAGCAGCAATTAGCTATCTGGGAGTGGACAGGAACATTTGGGAGGCCATAGGGCAGCTTTAGCACAACCTCTTTTGAGATATCGAGGAAGGGATCTCCTACACATCCAAGGTCCCTCCCAGAAAACCAGGCTCCAGTCACAGAAGGGGAGAATACCAGTTTTACCATGTCAAATGGGAGGAGAGTTCATCTAAATCAGGAGCAGCCTGTGCAGGTAGGAGCGTTGGGGCTGGGTGAGGGGGTTGAGTTTACAGACGACGATGTAAAATTAAATTAAAAAAACACTTACTCTGCGCTCGCTGGGTGATCCTGTATAAATTTATGGTAAGAAAAAGAGGAAGTGCTACAAAAGCAGTTGCAGGGCTGTGAGAAAATAGTTAGGATTGGTTGGCAGAACTTTGACCTAACCAGATTCGATTACTTAAGTTGGTAGAAGTGCCCACATCCAATAGGACCCCATCAGACTGGTGACAAGTGCAACAAAGAAAAAACAAGAGAGCAAGCTTTCTCTGCCTACGCACCTAGGGTTTGGACATTATTTCTGTATCCATCAGAAATAACCCACCTCTGCCCCATTTTAAGACAGAGCTGATGAGTCCCCCACACCAGAGAGCACTAATTCATGATGTGGTAACAGTCCACAAAACATCTGCATCACCTATCACATCTTACCTGTGTCTTTGCCGTTTACCCTGCAGAGCACTCCGCTGCCCTCAGGTCATTTACTAATCAATGTAATCAAAAATGAAAGTTTTCTCTGATGCAATCATAATGAAGACCTCACAAATCAAAGATGAAAGCAGTACTATCGTCTTTGATGGCATCATTGGTGACATCATATATGACGTCACCATTGACATAATTTATGGCATCATTGAATCCACGCAGAGAGTATATCTTCAACAGCCATCATCTATATATTGTTGATAAGGACATATGTTTACATATGTTTCCGATTTGGATTGACTTACCGGTCCAAAATCAGTCTTAACATCTGTTACTGCTTGCAATACACTTATGTCTGATAAACCACTAGTAACATCCTCTGCTACCCCCTATCAAAGGACAACGGCAGACACATTCCATACTTTGCCCAAGCACTACAGAAATCTATCTATTCTTAGATGGAACGTGGCTGGCCTTAAAGGGAAGATTAATAATGAGGACTGGAGGGCATTTGTCTCAAAGATTGATATAATCCTATTGCAGGAAATCTGGCTTACTGCTGCACCACATTTTGAGGGTTACGCTGGTTATTCAAGTCCCGCTATTCCTTCTACTCGTGGCCAAGCGGCTGGCGGACTAGCCATTTGGCTCAGCCTAAGTCTCCATGTAGAGGTATCACAGGTCAAATCAGGGTCTTCTTCTTTTTTAGCGTTAGCAATTCGCGTCCCAAAGACTAATTTGGTTTTTTATTTGATACATTTTTACAATAATGATTTTATCAGCGCTAGTTGTATACATTATTTCAGCCTGTTTAATTTTATATCTCATTTGCAAACTACTGCTGATAACCGTGCTTTTTAAGTTCATCTTTTCCTTTGCTGTGATTTTAATGCAAAGCTTAGTGGGGGTCCCAGGACACAAGGTAATCATACGGAAGGACACTGCAACACTCAGGATGCAAGGGGGGTAGAGCTTCTTAAGTATCTCACTGCTCACAGCTTGGTCGACCTACTCGAAACCTTAGGGAGAGCAAGCAACGCATTAATGTCCTTTAGAGGGGGGGAGCCTCTCTTATAGACTATATATTCGTAAGCCCTGATTTTTTACCTTGGTTTTCTAAAGGGGAGATTTTGCTCACAGAGAGGGGTGATCACAATGCCTTGTGCGCATCTATGCTTCTACCAATTAAGGGATTAGCCCGTAACAGTAATCTAGTCTCCATTAAACAACATTCCTCGGATGACTTAAGATTAATTTGGTGCTTGGAAAAGCCTTAAGACTCATTAGCAGCCTTACTTAAGCCACATTTTGATATATTCCTGTTTTGTCTAACGGAGAGTGAAAAAGTTTCGATGGCTTCACATTATAATAGCCTAATACGTACAGTCAGGGAGTCCATGCTCAAGCCAATCCGTACATCGAACGAGGACCTGAGATGGTTTGACGAGGCCTGCCCCCAGGCAAACCAAAAGCTCAGGAAAGTACTGAATGCATGCCCCAGGATAAGGAGTGAAATCTCCCAGGCATGTATTGAGTATAAAACCACACCCACAAACAGGAAGAGGGAAATATACAAACAAGACTGCTAGCTTTTGGAACATGCTTCCAGAAGAAAGGACAGCAAAACCTTTTGGACCTTAGTAAAACAAATTAGATCTAGGATTCCCCTGCCAACCCTCTCCTGCAAAACAACATTTTGGGTGTGGATTGGGTTACCCACTTTGCTTCTATCTACTACATTGAGGACGCCCCAATTATGTCAGCTGTTCCGTGCAATAGATTGCAGAACTCCCCCCCCACTTTTATTAACGTTACAGGAAGTGGAGTTGGCCATCCATCATAGTAAGGGTGGGAAAGCGCCAGGCCCAGATGGGGTACCTGTGGACCAGCTGAAAACCATGCCTGAGATATGGGGTCCCCTTATCACTAATACATTTAATACCTGCTTGTCAGTTAATATTCCTCCTTCATGGAGTACCGCAACAATCCTTCCTATATTTAAAAAGGGGGATCGTATGTCGCCCAAGTGCTAGCGGCCTATTTCACTCATTGACAGCACATTTAAAATCATCGGAAGAGTCATCTACAACCGTTTGGTCAAGTGGACAGCTGACAAGGACATACTCTCCCCCTTCCAATTTGGTTTTCGTCTGAAATTAAGAACTAATGAACAATGTTTGAACCTGGCTCTGACAATTTCTAAATATACCAAGGCCAGGCGTGCCCCTATTTACTTAGCTTTTATGGGTGTATCCACTGCCTTTGATTCTTTAGACAGAACCAAACTTTGGCTAATGTTGCTGGATCAAGGCGTGGACCTTCCTTTGGTAAACTTTATGCACTCCTTACATTCAGCTCTCTCAGCTAGAGTCTGCCTAAATTCTCATGGTGAGCTCTCTTCTGATTTTCCAGTGAAGAGTGGCTTGAGGCAGGGGTGTATATTGGCACCCTTATTATTTATTGTATATATCAATGATATAACAGTTCATTTATCCTCTTCCTATTCAGATATACCTAGAATCGCAGGTTCCCCAATTCCTGCACTACTGTATGCTGACAACGCGGTATTGCTAGCCCTCACTCCAAATGCGTTGAGACAACAGGTGGACCGCTTTGCTTCATTTATGCAAAACCTAAACCTAAAAACTAACTACACAAAGTCACACATCATGCCTTGCGGTCCAGGCAAATTTAGGTTAAACAAAATTTGTATCAACGGGTATGAACTGACGAGTGTTGACAACTTTTGTTATCTAAGGTTAACCTTTAGTTCATCAGGGTTGTGGAACTCCCATCTTGCCCAGGCTAGCCTTAAATTAAGTAAAACCGCCAGTACAATCTGTAATCTCAGACTAGATATTAGGGGGACCATGCTACCTCCACTGAAGGTATATAACTCGCAGTGCATTAGTGCAGCTACCTATGGTGCAGGAGTTTGGGATTTTAATAAATGTTATTCTTTGCAGGTTGAGGAAAACTTTTTGCGACAGTTGCTGACTCTACCACCGTCCACCTCTAGTCTTATTACCCACTTCGAGTTAATAGCGGATGAGATTCAGCTGGTGCCACTTTTACTATGGGTTTGCATTTGGCTGAACCCAGCTGCTAAGCTTTGCAAGGACATTATACTTGACTGCCTAGGTTTGGATGAACTTATTCTATACCTTGGTTGAGCTATATACGGGACACTTTTGGATCCCTGGGTTTATCCTCCTGGTTCACTGATCCCAGTCGTATTCCCAAAAACGCTAGGGAGGAGGTGAATACATTATCTAAAGACTATTGTGCAAACACAAGATTGAAAATTGAGTTATCTAAATCCTCCATTCTGAGTTACTGTAGTCTTTTACACACAGACGAACATCCCCTGTACTTATCTCTGGATTTGTCAAGATGGGAGCGGTCACTTCTCTTTCGCTCAGAGCAGGGTTAATTCATTGGCCCTTACTTTTAAAAAATAAAATTCGATCCAGAGGGAAACATAATTTCCACTTGTCCCTGTGACAATCATTCTGCACAATCACTTTTGCAATGTGGTTTAGCAGATGGAGCTCGGTCGAGATGTTTCGGTTTAATTTTGGGGGATAGTAGGAGCGTATAGCGGACCCGTTTTGAGGTTTTTGTTCTTTCTCCTTTCCCATCATTCTTTTCAAATCTCAGCCATTTTCTATACTAGTGCAAAGGTGCTTTAAAATTTATTTACGACTTGCACATTTTGCTAATTTTAAGTATGGTTATTTGATGTACTCTGGAATTTTAAAGCTGTTCATTAATATATGATTGATGATGATGACATATGTTTGTTGATAGTTGACACACCCTTTGCAACTGTAATATGTTTATGTCTGTAAACAGTTTTAATATTTAGAGAACCGCTTCCTCTGTCTAAACCAAGTAAGTGATGTTCAAAAGCAGGGAGGTAGAAGACAGGAGTGGCAAAGGTAGAAGTACAATTTGATTACAGATAAAAGGAAACAGCGTGGCATCTGTGTGAGGGATACAGTTGATGTAGTTATTTGCAGATGTGGTGACCTAGAAGAGGTCTTTGCATTGTCTCTTTAATGAAGTGTTGGTGATTTGATGCTTGTTGGATCTATATTGCAATGAAAGTGTAGATCCTTGGTACACAGAAGGTATTTTCTTCTTCTTTTCCTTGTAGCCCCTCCTAGTGTCTAACATCCTGTCAATGGCGTGAGTGTGTTACGTAGATCACGGGACAAATTAAACATCACTGCTAGGTTGAATGGCATGTTTGCCACATTGGAATTTCAGGAGAACTCAGACCCCTTCAGAATTATAAGAGTTTCAGGTAAATAATTGAAAACACATTCCAGTTCTCGTTGATGATGGCTCAGAAGAATGTTATTGAAATTTACGTTACAAGAACCACAATAATCTTTCAGGGAGAAAGTATACACTCTTTAACCCCTTCCGTGCGTCGGACGGCCGGGAGCCGTCCGACGTCACGGTGGGCGTGTGTGTCGGACGGCTCCCGGCCGTCCTAGCACCCACCCACGGGGGAAGCGCTGGCGCTCCCCCCGTGGGCCGCCCTTTATGGTGCCCCACCGGGGATGGCAGGGGAAGACCTTCCCCTGCCTCCCCCCCTCCACGTCATCTAATGACGTCAGCGCGCAAGGCGCGCTGATGTCATTAGGGGATTCCCAACGTGCTGGAAGCCATTTGCTTCAGGCGCGTTGGAAGGAGAACAGGTAAGTTTCTCCTCGTGGGAGGGGGGGATTTAAAAAAAGAGGCATCAGGGGAAAGGAAAGGGTTTTCCTTTCCCCTGATGCCTCTTTTGAGCATTCCTGCTGCACGATCGTGCGATCGTGCAGCAGGAATGCCCACTAGACACCAGGGATTTTTTAAAATGTTATTTAAAAACTGATTACCTGTTTGGGGGCAATATGTTTTGGCTGTGTCTGCCCCCCTAGGGGGCAGATTGCGACATTTTTTTAAAATTAAAGTGGCCCACTAGACCACCAGGGATACATTTATGGGGAGTGGCCCCTTGGGCAAGGGTCGCTCCCCCTTGGGGGCATTTTTTGTGGCTGTCTGCCCCTTGGGGGGCAGATCTCGCCATTTCTTTTATTTAGTGGCCCACTAGACCACCAGTGATTAATTTGTGGGGAGTGGCCCCTTGGGCAAGGGTCGCTCCCCCTTGGGGGCAATGTTTTTGGCTGTCTGCGCCCCTCTAGGGGGGCAGATCTCGCCATTTTTTTATATAGTGGCCCACTAGACCACCAGGGATTAATTTGTGGGGAGTGACCCCTTGGGCAAGGGTTGCTCCCCCTTGGGGGAAATGTTTTTGGCTGTCTGCCCCCTGGGGGGGGCAGATCTCACCTTTTTCTTTTATTTAGTGGCCCACTAGACCACCAGGGATTAATTTGTGGGGAGTGGCTCCTTGGGCAAGGGTCGCTTCCCCTTGGGGGCAATGTTTTTGGCTGTCTGTTCCCCCCTAGGGGGGCAGATCTCGCCATTTTTTATTTAGTGGCCCACTAGACCACCAGGGATTAATTTGTGGGGAGTGTCCCCTTGGGCAAGGGTCGCTCCCCCTTGGGGTCAATGTTTTTGGCTGGGGGAGGGCAGATCTCGCCATGTTTTTTTTTGTAGTGGCCCACTAGACCACCAGGTATTAATTTGTGGGGAGTGGCCCCTTGGGCAAGGGTGCTCCCCTTTGGGGACAATGTTTTTGGCTGCCTGCCCCCCTGGGGGGGCAGATCTCACCATTTTTTCAAAAAGATCGGGCCCACTAGACCACCAGGGATTTATTTGTGGGGAGTGGCCCCTTGGGCAAGGGTCGCTCCCCTTTGGGGAGCATTAATTTCGGCCGTTTCTGCCCCACTGGGGGGCAGATCGGCTGATTTTTTTTTTTATATGACCACTAGGCCACCAGGGATTTTTTTTTGTTATGTTGTGGAGCGGCCCCTTGGGCAATGGTCGCTCTCCTTTATGGGAGAAATATTGGGGCCATTTCTGCCCTCTTTGGGTGGCAGATCAGCAGTATGTTTTTATGCCCAGGGGCAGAAGCCACTAGACACCAGGGTTTTTTAAATTTTGGTGTTGGGGAGTGGCCTCTTGGGCAAGGATTGCTCCCCTTTTACGGGGGTGAATATTTTATTTATACTCTTAGGCCCATCTACCCCTTAGCTTGGTTGGTGGATTGTGTGTGGACTGGTGCATTATTTGCATATGTGATTGTAATGTTTTTTTCTCCTTTTTATTCTAGTGTAAAGCTTTTGAGTCTTGTTTGTGGTTTCGGCAGTGGTTGTTCTGCAGTTTTGCATAATTGCATTTGTTTGGTAAGAAAAACATTTTTGTTGTGTTTACTCCAAATGAGTATTATTGTCATGCATGAATGAATTTTTTTGTAAGTGGTGTCATAATGGCAGCATATTTAGTTAGTGTTCTGAGCATGAAATTCTTTGCAATGTGTTTTGCATTGTCTTATGTGTAATTTTCTTTTTCTTTTTCTTTTTAGTGGGATATTGTTGATCCTTACTGTGTCTGTGCAGAGTAGGTGGTGGTGAGTCTAGCTGCTTCTGTCAAGTGAGTGGTATAGTTTTGCAGTATATAGGTCTTTGTGATAAAAACACATTTTCTTTATTGCTTATTTTACAAAGTGTTTGTTGTTGTTGACTTGTTTGACAAGTTACCTTTATTAGTAAGGATTATGGCTAGCTGTAGAATTACTGCTCAGCAGGTGGTTGGTATGCTTTTTGAATCTTCCTCTGAGCAGGATTATGAGACTGACAGTGCGTCTGAGGGAGAGGAGGCAGTGCAAGATTCTGTCAGTGAGTTTTAGGTCCACGAGGAATCATCTGATGATAAAGCTACTCTCAGTGCAGATGAAGCTACTCTCAGTGCGGATGAAGTGCCTGTTTTAGAGGAGGACACTGATGTGTCGATGGTGCCACAAGAGACATTGGTATTGCAGCCTGAGGCTGCAAGGCTTCCTACTGGAAGTGCTGGACTCTGGGTTGATCCAAACATGGTGCAGCCGGTGTTGCCTGCCATTGGTGGTGATGCAGGGTGTAGAGTAGATTGAAAAAACTGTACAGGCAAAGATTTTTCACAGTTGTTCATGGATGATGTATTTTTGGCTGAGATTGTTGAGCAGACTAATTTGTATGCTGAACAGTTTTTGAGGGACAACAGTGCAAGACTTAGGCCCCGCTCTAGAGCTACCCGGTGGACTCCCACAAATCTGGATGAGATGAAGAAGTTTTGGGTTTGACTTTTTGATGGGCTTGATAAGGAAGCCGTCCATGGCTTCATATTGGTCTACCAGTCCCTTGATGGCAACGGCCATATTTCCTGCAATTATGAGTCGTGATCAGTATTTACTTTTGCTTCGGATGCTGTATTTTGTTGATAATGTTTTGGCGTTGCCACGAGATCACCCTGACTGTGACCGTCTTTTTAAGATTCGGCCTGTTCTTAATCACTTTGTGGATCGATTTTCAGAGATCTATACTCCAGGGAAAGAAATAGCAGTCGATGAGTCTTTGGTCCTGTTCAAGGGCCGTTTGGTTTTTAGGCAGTACATTCTTAGCAAGATGGCACGTTATGGAATTAAGACGTATATGTTGTCTGAGAGTAGGACAGGATATGTCTATAATATCCGGGTGTACACTGGTAGGGATTCCACAATTGACCCCCCTGGTTGTCCATCCACTTTTGGAGTTTTAGAGAAAATTGTGTGGGATCTTGCTAGAGGACTGTTTAACAGAGGCCACCATTTGTACCTTGATAACTTCTACACTGCTGTGCAATTGTTTTAAGAATTGTTTAAAGTGGACACTTTTGCTTGTGGTACAATCCGCTCTAACCGTAAAGGTTACCCAAAAGAGCTTGTTTGCAAAAAGCTTCAGAGGGGACAGTGCAGTGCCTTGCGTAGTGAGGAACTGCTAGCTATGAAATTTGTGGACAGGAGGGATGTGTACATGCTGACTACCATTCATGATGAGAGTACTTCACCTGTGACTGTTTGGGGTCAGGTTGCTGAAGTGCGCAAACCTGTGTGCATTGTAGACTACAATAAGCACATGGGTGGTGCTGCTAGAGTAGATCAGAGGTTGGAACCTTACACTGCTGTTCGTAAGGCTTACATTTGGTATAAGAAGTTGGCCATCCATCTCTTCAATTTAGCAACTTTCAATGCTTTTGCTGTGTTCAAGGAGTGTTCTCCTGCGTCAAAGAAGACTTTTGTTCAGTTTCAGGAGTCTGTAATAGGCAGCCTTGTTGTTGTGGAACAGGCAAGTGTTCCTAGAGTTGGAGTGGTGGAGGATGTGGCTAGATTGAAAGATCGCCACTTTCCTGATTTAATTCCTCCCACGCCCAAAAAAACAATCCCTGTAAGAGATGTAGAGTCTGCTTGCGAAGAGGTATGCGGAAGGAGAGTAGTATGCACTGTGCCGATTGTCCTTCTAATCCTGGGCTGTGTGTGCCACATGTTTCCGATTGTATCACACTCAAAAGAGTTTTTGGGAGCAACCGTGAGTCTAATAGTGTACTGCCTGGTCTGTATGGTTTTTATATAGTTGTTGTTCAGTTTCATGTTTGGCAATAGAAAGATGTCTTTAGTTACTGCTGTTGTTTTTTAAGTTATAGTTTTGTATCTAGTTGCAATTGGTTTGTGTTTTCTTTCTTGTTAAAACTTTTTTAATGATGGTGTGCGTGGACTGGCACTTGGCTGGCAGTGTGCATGGACTGGTGCTTGGCTGGCGGTGTCCGTGGACTGGCGCTTGGCTGGCGGTGTGCGTGGACTGGCGCTTGGCTGGTGGTGTGCGTGGACTGGTGCTTGGCTGACGGTGTGTGTGGACTGGCGCTTGGCTGGCGGTGTATGTGGATTAGCGATTGGCTGGCGGTGTGCGTGGACTGGCGCTTGGCTGGCCATGTGCATGGACTGGCGCTTGGCTGGCGGTGTGCGTGGATTGGCGCTTGGCTGGCGGTGTGCGTGGACTGACGCTTGGCTGGCGGTGAACTTTCCCACACAGAAATATGAGAAAAAAGTGATTTTTTCAGCTAAATTTGAGGTTTGCAGGGGATTCTGGGTAGGAAAACGTTGGGGGACCCACGCAAGCCATACCTCTCTGGACTCCCTAGGGTGTCTAGTTTTCAGAAATGTGTGGGTTTGGTAGGTTTCCCAAGATGGCCGCCGAGCCCGGGGCCAAAAACTCATGGGACCCACCTTGCAAAACCAGGTTGTTTTGCAATGGGTAATTTTGATGTCGTCTCAATAGGTTTGGGGCCCTTGCCTGTCGCGGGTACTTGACCCACCCACGCGAGTGAGGTACCATTTTTATCGGGAGACCTGGGGGAACGCTGGGTGGGAGGAAATTTGTGGATCCACGCAGATTCCAGAACTTTCCACCACAGAAATGTGAGGATAATGTGTTTTTTTTGACAAAATGTTAGGTTTGCAAGGGATTCTGGGTAACAGAACCTGGTGAGAGCCAGTCAAGTCACCCCATCCTGGATTCCCCTGGGTGTCTACTTTTCAAAAATGTATAGGTTTCATGGGTTTCCCTAGGTGCCGGCAGAGTTAGGGTTAAAAATCTACAGCTAGGCACTTTGCAAAAAAAGGGTCCGTTTTCACTATGAAAATGTGGTGTGTCCACGTTGCGTTTTGGGCCATTTCCTGTCGCGGGCACTAGGCCTACCCACACAAGTGAGGTACCATTTTTATTGGAAGACTTTGGGGAACGCGGGGTAGGTGGAATTTTGTGGATCCACGCAGATTCCAGAACTTTCCACCACAGAAATGTGAGGAAAATGTGTTTTTATGACAAATTTTTAGGTTTGCAAGGGATTCTGGGTACCAGAACCTGGTGAGAGCCAGTCAAGTCACCCCCATCCTGGATTCCCCTGGGTGTCTAGTTTTCAAAAATGTATAGGTTTGCTAGGTTTCCCTAGGTGCTGGCAGAGCTAGGGTTCAAAATCTACAGCTAGGTACTCTGCAAAAAAAGGGTCCGTTTTCACTGTGAAAATGTGGTGTGTCCTCGTTGCGTTTTGGGACGTTTCCTGTCGCGGGCACAAGGCCTACCCACACAAGTGAGGTACCATTTTTCTTGGAAGACTTTGGGGAATGCGGGGTGGGTAGAATTTTGTGGATCCATGCAGATTCCAGTACTTTCCACCACAGAAATGTGAGGATAATATGTTTTTTTTGACAAAATTTTAGGTTTGTAAGGGACTCTGGGTACCAGAACCTGGTGAGAGCCAGTCAAGTCACCCCATCCTGGATTCCCCTGGGTGTCTAATTTTCAAAAATGTATAGGTGTGATAGATTTCCCTAGGTGGCGGCAGAGCTAGGGTTAAAAATCTACAGCTAGGCACTTTGCAAAAAAAAGGGTCAGTTTTCACTGTGAAAATGTGGTGTGTCCACGTTGCGTTTTGTGCCGTTTCCTGTCGCAGGCACTAGGCCTACCCACACAAGTGAGGAACCATTTTTCTCAGAAGACTTTGGGGAACGCGGGGTGGGTAGAATTTTGTGGATCCACGCAGAATCCAGAACTTACCACCACAGAAATGTGAGGAAAATGTGTTTTTTTTACAAATATTTAGGTTTGCAAGGGATTCTGGGTAACAAAACCTGGTGAGAGCCAGTCAAGTCACCCCATCCTGGATTCCCCTGGGTGTCTACTTTTCAAAAATGGGTAGGTTCGCTAGGTTTCCCTTGGTGCCGGCAGAGCTAGGGTTCAAAATCTACAGCTAGGCACTTTGCAAAAAAAGGGTCAGTTTTCACTGTGAAAGTGTGGTGTGTCCAAGTTGCGTTTTGGGCAGTTTCCTGTCGCGGGCACTAGGCCTACCCACACAAGTGAGGTACCATTTTTATCGAGAGACTTAGGGTAACACAGAATTTTAAAGCAACTGTTATTACCTATTGACTTTTGATGCATTTCTGCCTGCCAAATGAAAGACAATGTGTAAAAAAGAAGTCATTTTGAAAACTGACCTATAATTCTCATGCTAGTGAGGTACTCACAATTTTGGAAATGTGCAAATAACTACTGTTTCTAAACTCTATATTTTGTTCCAATTTCAGGAATACATCGGTGTCTTTCTTACCGATTTTTCCATGTATATATTTTCCCAAATTAATTGCTATATATCCGGTACATAATGAAAAACCATTGCAAGACGCTGCTCTGTTATTGGGTCTGGGTTCGTCGGGTTGTTGGTGAACCTACAAGTACTATATATCCCCACAACCAGAAAGGTCCAGCGGATGTATCAGTATATTGCTTTCAAACAGCTGTCACAATTAGAAGAAGTTACAGGTGAAAACGTTGGCACAAATGGCTGTTTTTTCAACTAATTTTCAATTTTTCCTATATTTAACTGTTAGTTCCTATAAAGAATCCTTGAAGGATCTACGCAAATGACCCCTTGCTGGATTCAACATTTTGTCTACTTTACTAAAATGTATAGCTTTCCAGGATCCATTATTGCTTTCATACCCATTTCTACCATTAACTGGAAGAAGGTTGAAAGCACAAAAAATAGCAAAAATAGGCTATATCCCAGTAAAATGCCAAAACTGTGTAAAAAATGTTGGTTTTCTGACAAAAGTCTGTCAGTCCCTAAAAGCTGTGAAAATGGTGATTTCATACCCACAAACCCTTTGTTGATACCATTTGCAGGGAAAAAAACAGACGCTTTCATTTGCAGCACTTTTTCCCCATTTTTTAAACAAAAACCCAAAATTTAGCTGTATTTTGGCTAATTTCTGGGCCCCCTCCAGGGGAATCCACAAACCCTGGGTACCTTTAGAATCCCCATGATGTTGGAAGAAAAGGACACAAATTTGGCGTGGATACCTTATGTGGTCAAAAAGTTACAGGGGCCTAAGCGCAAACTACCCCAAATAGCCAAAAAAAGGCTTAGCACAGGGGGGGGAACGGCCTAGCAGCGAAGGGGTTAAAATGTAAATGTAACTTGATATGAAACGAATAAATAAAAACATGTCTGGCTTGTATGACCCTGAGACGTAGAGCAGAGCCCTATGTAACCCATGGTTTTACGTGCTATTTCTGCTCAGCACTATTACAAGTTTTTCTTCATGCATTTGTTTCCCATGTGGTGTTCACGCGGCATTACCATGTGCAGATTTACTTTTTTATTTAAAAAAACACAACACATCGGGAACCCCAAAGTCGAACTTGTGTTAAATGCAAAATGGTAGCGGCACAGAAAAATAAAAGGCAATTGATGTTTCAACTGACCAGGGCCCTCCCTACAAAAAGGTCAGTTGGAGCATAATGCTAAGATACATAGGGCCTGATTCACAGAACTAACTTATGTCAAAATCCTAAACTTACAACAATTTTGGTATTCACAGAATGAACTTACACATTTGGGTATTCACAGAATGAACTTACACATTTGGGTATTCACAGAATGAACTTACACATTTGGGTATTCACAGAATGAATTTACAACAATTTTGGTATTCACAGAATGAACTTACACATTTGGGTATTCACAGAATGAACTTACAACAATTTTGGTATTCACAGAATTAACTTACTCATTTTGGTATTCACAGAAGGCACTTACTCATCAATGAGTAAGTGCCTTCTGTGAATACTAAAATGTGTAAGTTACACAAAATGTGTAAGTTACACAAAATGTGTAAGTTACACAAAATGAGTAAGTTACACAAAATGAGTAAGTTACACAAAATGTGTAAGTTACACAAAATGTGTAAGTTACACAAAATGTGTAAGTGTCTTCTGTGAATACCAAAATGAGTAAGTTTATTCTGTGAATACCAAAATGAGTAAGTTAATTCTGTGAATACCAAAATGGTAGTAAGTTTAGGATTTTGTCGTAAGTTAGTTCTGTGAATCGGGCCCATAAACTTTAGGACAGTTTATATAGGTTTTTTTCCATACAATTTATCTAATGAGCAGGTGACTGGATCTTCTCCCAGAGAATGTGCCAGACATCCTTGAGGAGATGATATTATTCATGAATATGTTACCTAGATCATTATTCTCCTAAAATCCTACTTCCAATTGCCAGGATTGAAAGCAAGGTTATGCTTTGCAGAAATGTGCAAATATACAAGCTTGAATAACATGGCTTCTGGGCCTACTAGAACCATGACATTTAGCGAGCATGCTTAAGGCGAATGGATGTTTTAAACTAATGTGAAACAACATCTGCATTTGTTTATAAAATATCTATACACACGTAGACATATATATGTGAAACGACAATGCCGCATTAATGTTTTCACGGCAATACCAGGTGAAATACCGCACATGGAAATATTGCATGTGGGAAACTGATTCCCCATAATTACAAGAAGGGCATGAGATGATACTGCCCTCACAAAACAACCATGTGCACCAACAAAACATTGAAGAAGTAAAAAATTATGTAATTTTCACGAACAATCCGAAGCCACATATTAACACGAAATGAAGCAGACTGCGCTTTCAATCAGAGAGAATGTGCCACATATAAATAACAAGATCTATTATGCAATCGCGGATTAGGACTACTCAGCATCAGACCATAAGTACTAGTACGTACAAAGAGGATGCCTTTGCCAAAATCGGTGGCAGTTTTAATGGCATTCATAAAAGCTGTGCACTGTGCACCCCTACCTCATGCAGGTCAGACAAGACCACGGCGCACACGCACAATAAACATGACCAAAAATTAAATTCGGTTTTGAAACTGCTGGTCCAAATTCAGTTCATAGATGGTGAAGCAGACCAGCGGCACATGGCCCTGCCACCTAAAAGATACAAGAAAATGGTCAGTGCCCTCTATCAGGATTTCCCATAAAACATTCAAAATATGTGCAAATAGCTCTTGAATGTGTATGGGCATGGACATCATCCTGCACCAAGATTGTGTCATTAATGATGATGCAAGGAAGACTAACCTTAAAATTTCAGCTACTCCCTTTCCAACCCCTCATTAACATGTGACTAACCTCTGTACGGAACCCCATTCAGTTCCCTTCTAGAGACAGTCCATGCATGATTCTGCCAGCAAAAGATCATTCTTAGTTTAGAAGTGACACTGTTCTTATGATAACCAGAGCAATGAATACCTCTTTGTAGTGGGTGCAGATACACAATTTAGGCATTTATTGGTACGTTATTGATAGCAGAACTGGTATGCAACCAAATTTTAATGGTAGACATGCCAAATACTAAGGGAGGAGTGACTGGTTTAATTTTTTGCGAAGGAGTGGGACATGAACGTCCCGATAGGGATGTTGGGCAGACAGTCACCGACAAGCCATCAGTGGCAGTCCGCCTGATAGCCAGGATAACGGTCCGACCGTCGCATTATGATGCAGTCGGTCGGAGCGCAGTGGTCGGAGGGACCAACCGACGCCTCCGATAGGCTCAAGTAGCATGCCAGAGCCTGTTGGAGCGTCGGTCCGACAGTAATCCCTACAATGAGGGGCGGTGCCTGCGAAGGCACCGCGCAGGGATTGCGATGCCCCTTTTCCGTCTGACTTTATATGACGGTCTGACCGCCATGTAAAGGCAGACAAAAAGGGACTTTGGGAGACCCTAGCAGGGCCCTATCCCCCGAGGGCCTCCGCTATGGGGCCTGGGGGGCACATATGGGCACCCCCAAACATCAATGCACCATGTGCCAGGCACCATATAGTGCCTGGCTCACGGTGCATGAATGTTTAAAAACATGGCGTTTTCAATTGTGGCTTGCGCTGCAGCACTTTTCTGGTGGACGAATTGTAATAAGGCGGGTGGAGCCGCCAACTACACGTCAGGCGGTCTCCATCCCGATACTATAGCGGTAAGTCCCTTAGACTGTTAGTGTTGAAGCTGTGTTTTTCTTTTCTTTTATTTGTTTTGCTGCAGAGTATTTAATGCTCTTGTTCACTGCTGTACCTCCGCCGTCTGAAGATTGCAAACATCATCTCCTCCTAGAGGTGTTTAGGGGAAACCTGGGGTGTTCACACAAGTGGCTTCCCCCTATATGCCCCCAATGGGAACCAATGCACAAGCACTTCCACATAAGCCTCCAGATCCTCTCACGTACGTTTCATGTTGACCCCAAAGGCACAGTTTCCCAAAAGAGGGGTACCAATGTAGAGGGGAGAGTCTTCCTTTCCAATAGCGCCCCTTAGCAAAGGACTCCTGCTTGAGGATCATGGCAGGCAATGATCCACAAACAGGAACGAATACTCCACTAGATACCAGTGTGTTCTTTATTTAGCAGACATTTTATTTTGTTTAGATATAGCAGGAAACCATTACACTCTTTTGCACCCGTGTAAGTAAACATCATTTCCCCCACCTTCCCTTCCAGTGCTTGCTCAGTGTTGCTAAGAGCGTGCGATGCAAAAGGAACTGACCCGGATGGAGCCCATCTTCCTCAGCCAGTGAGGCAAATGGTAGCAGGGTGGCAGTTCGCCCTCGTGGTATAGATCTCCTACATTGTGGATCCCTGCCCCCCCCCCCCCCAGCGGTGCAATTCAAGCGGTGTGGCGGGTGTTCAACCTCTGGGAGTGCCCAGTAATGGCAATGTGGGCTCATACTGTTTCGCACTTTATGATATATATAAGCACCTGCGGTAGCAGCGGTGTGCTGTAGTGAGCAGCAGGGGAGTTGGTGATTTCTCGTTAGTAGGTGGGTGGAACAAAGTGAGCAGGGCATTAAGGGGCCAGGGCGGAGAAGCGGCTGCCGTGTCAGGCAGATGGTGTACGGAGAGCCATCTGGCCACCCACTGCAGTTGTGCAGCGAGATAGTATTGTTCTAAGTTGGGCAATGCCAGGCCACCCTGGTTTGTCAGTAGGTAGAGTTTTCAAAGAACCACAAGGTGGCAGGACCCCCACAAATAAAGTCTCTCACCGCAACCTCGAGAGCCCGAAAGGCCGGCGGTGCGTACAACTGCAGGTTTGTGAAGTAATATAGGAGCCGTGGCAGGACCACCATTTTAATCCGGGCCATGTCAGTGCCCTACCCAGATTGCCATCAAAATGGTCCAAGTGTTGATGGAAGATTCTTACCCCTAAGTATCGAAATGTGTCTACTCGCCATTCTTTCCAAGCATTGTTGAGCATGTACCCCGGGTCAGCGCATGCCCTATTAAAAAAAAGGTATAGACACAACTTTGTTGCGTTCACTATCAATCCTGGCAGAGCGGCACAATCTCTTAGCGTGTGCGCCAGCAATGGGGGAATCAATTGAACGTCCTTGACGTATAGAAGAAAGTCATCTGCATACAGTGAGATTGTGTCTCCCAATGGAATTCCCCAAGCTGTGCCCCGTATCCGAATGGCTGCCAGGAGGGGTTCAATAGCCACCGAGAAAAGTAATGGGGACAGTGGGCATTCCTGTTGGGTCCCCCGTTTCACCTTTATCGGAGCTGAGATGTGGGGTCGTGTCTGCACTCTCACCATTGGTTCATTATATAAAAGCTTAACCATGCGAGTAAGGTGTCGCCTAGCCCGTAGCGCGGTAGCACTCCAAATAGATATCCCCACTTCAAGGAGTTAAAGGCCTTCTCCAGGTCTAATATCAACCACCAGAGTAGGGCCATCGGTCGGTGAGTATGTGGCTACCCTGAGGAATCGCTGCAAATTCAAGGAGATACTGCTTGCCGGCACGGACCCATTTTAGTCAGTGTGAACCAGGGATGGAACCAGAGGTGCTAACGTGTCAGCCAGTATTTTCACCAAAATCTTATACTCTGTGTTTAACAGGGGCAAGGGGCGATGTGAGCCCAGCTCAGCTCGGTCCTTATCAGGTTTGGGGAGTGAGACTAGTCGGGCTTCGTGCAGCAACATGGGGGGGGGGGCAGATTCTGCCACAGCAGTGGTATATAGGGCATACAGGTGCGGGGTGAGAGCCGTGGCATCGACATTGTAATATTCCTCAGGCAGCCCATCGGGTCTGGGGTTATTGCCCGTCGCTAGCCCCGCGATGGCTTTTTGGATCTCGTCTGGGGCAACCAGTGCGCTGAGCGCTGCGCATTGCTCAGGCGTTATGACGGGTAGGGGCACCAAGTCGAGGAAGGCATCCACTCACATCTGGTCATGTTGGACAGTGGATTCATAGAGTGCGGCATAGTGTCTTGTCATCTCCACATGTATCTCGTGCTGCATGTTCACTATGAGTCCCGCAGCGGTGCGTATTGCATGTATAGGGTTTTGGGGCTGCTTCTGGTGCAGCAGCCATGCCAACAGCCACCCCGGTCTATCTGACACTGCATGAATGCTGAGTGCTGAATAATTCAGACATCCTAATCTTTCCAGCAGTTCTACGTGTTCGCTGCGTGCTGCGTCCATTCGCTGCATGTCACTTGCGCCCATCGCTATTTGTGTTTCATGCTGCAAAAACTGGTGCTCTACCCTACCAACGTCTTTGCTTAATTGCTTGTGTATCTTCCATGTCAGTCCCATACTATGTCCCCTAATGCTCACTTCAAAAGCATCCCATTCAAGAAGAGTGTTTCTTATGGAGCCCTCATTGATGTCGATGTATTCCGCTGTTGCGGCCCCTAAGGAGGTACGAAATCCTGGGTTCAAGTGCCACTGGTTGAAGGCGCCATACTGGATTCAAGATAGCCTGGCTGATGACGGCTGTAAGCCAGAAACCGGTCCCAGGATGCTTGTTTCCGGTCCAGGGAAGACATGGCTTGGCAGTTCGGGCTGGACTGTTCCCATGAGGCACAGGGTCAGACTGATTTGCATATGGCCATGTCTGAACTGGGGTGGCGGAGTGAGCTAAAGAATGATGATGGATTAAACCCAGATCAGTTGACTGGGGGTGAGTGCTGTCAATGTTCAACACTCTGTCCATCATCCCCTTTGGTTTTGCTATGTTCGCCCTAAGTTGGCAGGGTATGCCCAGACGTGGGTCCCTTGCTCACTTTGCCACTGGATTCAAGATAGCCTGGCTGATGACGGCTGTAAGCCAGAAACCGGTCCCAGGATGCTTGTTTCCGGTCCAGGGAAGACATGGCTTGGCAGTTCGGGCTCGACTGTTCCCATGAGGCACAGGGTCAGACTGATTTGCATATGGCCATGTCTGAACTGGGGTGGCGGAGTGAGCTAAAGAATGATGATGGATTAAACCCAGATCAGTTGACTGGGGGTGAGTGCTTGCAATGTTCAACACTCCGTCCATCATCCCCTTTGGTTTTGCTATGTTCGCCCTAAGTTGGCAGGGTATGCCCAGACGTGGGTCCCTTGCTCACTTTGCCACTGGATTCAAGATAGCCTGGCTGATGACGGCTGTAAGCCAGAATCCGGTCCCAGGATGCTTGTTTCCGGTCCAGGGAAGACATGGCTTGGCAGTTCGGGCTGGACTGTTCCCATGAGGCACAGGGTCAGACTGATTTGCATATGGCCATGTCTGAACTGGGGTGGCGGAGTGAGCTAAAGAATGATGATGGATTAAACCCAGATCAGTTGACTGGGGGTGAGTGCTTGCAATGTTCAACACTCCGTCCATCATCCCCTTTGGTTTTGCTATGTTCGCCCTAAGTTGGCAGGGTATGCCCAGACGTGGGTCCCTTGCTCACTTTGCCACTGGATTCAAGATAGCCTGGCTGATGATGGGTGTAAGCCAGAAACCGGTCCCAGGATGCTTGTTTCCGGTCCAGGGAAGACATCGCTTGGCAGTTCGGGCTGGACTGTTCCCATGAGGCACAGGGTCAGACTGATTTGCATATGGCCATGTCTGAACTGGGGTGGCGGAGTGAGCTAAAGAATGATGATGGATTAAACCCAGATCAGTTGACTGGGGGTGAGTGCTTGCAATGTTCAACACTCCGTCCATCATCCCCTTTGGTTTTGCTATGTTCGCCCTAAGTTGGCAGGGTATGCCCAGACGTGGGTCCCTTGCTCACTTTGCCACTGGATTCAAGATAGCCTGGCTGATGACGGCTGTAAGCCAGAAACCGGTCCCAGGATGCTTGTTTCCGGTCCAGGGAAGACATGGCTTGGCAGTTCGGGCTGGACTGTTCCCATGAGGCACAGGGTCAGACTGATTTGCATATGGCCATGTCTGAACTGGGGTGGCGGAGTGAGCTAAAGAATGATGATGGATTAAACCCAGATCAGTTGACTGGGGGTGAGTGCTTGCAATGTTCAACACTCCGTCCATCATCCCCTTTGGTTTTGCTATGTTCGCTCTAAGTTGGCAGGGTATGCCCAGACGTGGGTCCCTTGCTCACTTTGCCACTGGATTCAAGATAGCCTGGCTGATGACGGCTGTAAGCCAGAAACCGGTCCCAGGATGCTTGTTTCCGGTCCAGGGAAGACATGGCTTGGCAGTTCGGGCTGGACTGTTCCCATGAGGCACAGGGTCAGACTGATTTGCATATGGCCATGTCTGAACTGGGGTGGCGGAGAGAGCTAAAGAATGATGATGGATTAAACCCAGATCAGTTGACTGGGGGTGAGTGCTTGCAATGTTCAACACTCCGTCCATCATCCCCTTTGGTTTTTCTATGTTCGCCCTAAGTTGGCAGGGTATGCCCAGACGTGGGTCCCTTGCTCACTTTGCCACTGGATTCAAGATAGCCTGGCTGATGACGGCTGTAAGCCAGAAACCGGTCCCAGGATGCTTGTTTCCGGTCCAGGGAAGACATGGCTTGGCAGTTCGGGCTGGACTGTTCCCATGAGGCACAGGGTCAGACTGATTTGCATATGGCCATGTCTGAACTGGGGTGGCGGAGTGAGCTAAAGAATGATGATGGATTAAACCCAGATCAGTTGACTGGGGGTGAGTGCTTGCAATGTTCAACACTCCGTCCATCATCCCCTTTGGTTTTGCTATGTTCGCCCTAAGTTGGCAGGGTATGCCCAGACGTGGGTCCCTTGCTCACTTTGCCACTGGATTCAAGATAGCCTGGCTGATGACGGCTGTAAGCCAGAAACCGGTCCCAGGATGCTTGTTTCCGGTCCAGGGAAGACATGGCTTGGCAGTTCGGGCTGGACTGTTCCCATGAGGCACAGGGTCAGACTGATTTGCATATGGCCATGTCTGAACTGGGGTGGCGGAGTGAGCTAAAGAATGATGATGGATTATACCCATATCAGTTGACTGGGGGTGAGTGCTTGCAATGTTCAACACTCCGTCCATCATCCCCTTTGGTTTTGCTATGTTCGCCCTAAGTTGGCAGGGTATGCCCAGACGTGGGTCCCTTGCTCACTTTGCCACTGGATTCAAGATAGCCTGGCTGATGATGGCTGTAAGCCAGAAACCGGTCCCAGGATGCTTGTTTCCGGTCCAGGGAAGACAAGGCTTGGCAGTACGGGCTGGACTGTTCCCATGAGGCACAGGGTCAGACTGATTTGCATATGGCCATGTCTGAACTGGGGTGGCGGAGTGAGCTAAAGAATGATGATGGATTAAACCCAGATCAGTTGACTGGGGGTGAGTGCTTGCAATGTTCAACACTCCGTCCATCATCCCCTTTGGTTTTGCTATGTTCGCCCTAAGTTGGCAGGGTATGCCTAGACGTGGGTCCCTTGCTCACTTTGCCGCTGGATTCAAGATAGCCTGGCTGATGACGGCTGTAAGCCAGAAACCGGTCCCAGGATGCTTGTTTCCGGTCCAGGGAAGACATGGCTTGGCAGTTCGGGCTGGACTGTTCCCATGAGGCACAGGGTCAGACTGATTTGCATATGGCCATGTCTGAACTGGGGTGGCGGAGAGAGCTAAAGAATGATGATGGATTAAACCCAGATCAGTTGACTGGGGGTGAGTGCTTGCAATGTTCAACACTCCGTCCATCATCCCCTTTGGTTTTGCTATGTTCGCCCTAAGTTGGCAGGGTATGCCCAGACGTGGGTCCCTTGCTCACTTTGCCACTGGATTCAAGATAGCCTGGCTGATGACGGCTGTAAGCCAGAAACCGGTCCCAGGATGCTTGTTTCCGGTCCAGGGAAGACATGGCTTGGCAGTTCGGGCTGGACTGTTCCCATGAGGCACAGGGTCAGACTGATTTGCATATGGCCATGTCTGAACTGGGGTGGCGGAGTGAGCTAAAGAATGATGATGGATTAAACCCAGATCAGTTGACTGGGGGTGAGTGCTTGCAATGTTCAACACTCCGTCCATCATCCCCTTTGGTTTTGCTATGTTCGCCCTAAGTTGGCAGGGTATGCCCAGACGTGGGTCCCTTGCTCACTTTGCCACTGGATTCAAGATAGCCTGGCTGATGACGGCTGTAAGCCAGAAACCGGTCCCAGGATGCTTGTTTCCGGTCCAGGGAAGACATGGCTTGGCAGTTCGGGCTGGACTGTTCCCATGAGGCACAGGGTCAGACTGATTTGCATATGGCCATGTCTGAACTGGGGTGGCGGAGTGAGCTAAAGAATGATGATGGATTAAACCCAGATCAGTTGACTGGGGGTGAGTGCTTGCAATGTTCAACACTCCGTCCATCATCCCCTTTGGTTTTGCTATGTTCGCCCTAAGTTGGCAGGGTATGCCCAGACGTGGGTCCCTTGCTCACTTTGCCACTGGATTCAAGATAGCCTGGCTGATGACGGCTGTAAGCCAGAAACCGGTCCCAGGATGCTTGTTTCCGGTCCAGGGAAGACATGGCTTGGCAGTTCGGGCTGGACTGTTCCCATGAGGCACAGGGTCAGACTGATTTGCATATGGCCATGTCTGAACTGGGGTGGCGGAGTGAGCTAAAGAATGATGATGGATTAAACCCAGATCAGTTGACTGGGGGTGAGTGCTTGCAATGGAGAAGTGTGGCTCAATGGTTAGAGCGGCAGACCCTGATGCAGAGATCTGGCCCGGGACCAGGGTTCAATTCCCGCCTCGGCGGGTCTTGGGCTCAATTTCCTCGGACCTGATAATTCTCGCCTCGGTGCCTATTCTAATCATGGGTCCCACTCTGCAACTCTGGGCAATAGCTTGCTTAATCTCCACAATGGCCCCACCAGCGCTGGGATGCCTGGCTTCACCTTGGGGGTGCCCAGGAGTGGACATTTCACAGGGAAAAGCCAGGAAGGGTTCCACAGCGGTATGCGTACAGCGCCAGGAAACCCCAGGGTATCAGTGCGCTTTACAAGTACAAATTCATTTCATTCAATGTTCAACACTCCGTCCATCATCCCCTTTGGTTTTGCTATGTTTGCCCTAAGTTGGCAGGGTATGCCCAGACGTGGGTCCCTTGCTCACTTTGCCACTGGATTCAAGATAGCCTGGCTGATGACGGCTGTAAGCCAGAAACCGGTCCCAGGATGCTTGTTTCCGGTCCAGGGAAGACATGGCTTGGCAGTTCGGGCTGGACTGTTCCCATGAGGCACAGGGTCAGACTGATTTGCATATGGCCATGTCTGAACTGGGGTGGCGGAGTGAGCTAAAGAATGATGATGGATTAAACCCACATCAGTTGACTGGGGGTGAGTGCTTGCAATGTTCAACACTCCGTCCATCATCCCCTTTGGTTTTGCTATGTTCGCCCTAAGTTGGCAGGGTATGCCCAGACGTGGGTCCCTTGCTCACTTTGCCACTGGATTCAAGATAGCCTGGCTGATGACGGCTGTAAGCCAGAAACCGGTCCCAGGATGCTTGTTTCCGGTCCAGGGAAGACATGGCTTGGCAGTTCGGGCTGGACTGTTCCCATGAGGCACAGGGTCAGACTGATTTGCGTATGGCCATGTCTGAACTGGGGTGGCGGAGTGAGCTAAAGAATGATGATGGATTAAACCCAGATCAGTTGACTGGGGGTGAGTGCTTGCAATGTTCAACACTCCGTCCATCATCCCCTTTGGTTTTGCTATGTTCGCCCTAAGTTGGCAGGGTATGCCCAGACGTGGGTCCCTTGCTCACTTTGCCACTGGATTCAAGATAGCCTGGCTGATGACGGCTGTAAGCCAGAAACCGGTCCCAGGATGCTTGTTTCCGGTCCAGGGAAGACATGGCTTGGCAGTTCGGGCTGGACTGTTCCCATGAGGCACAGGGTCAGACTGATTTGCATATGGCCATGTCTGAACTGGGGTGGCGGAGTGAGCTAAAGAATGATGATGGATTAAACCCAGATCAGTTGACTGGGGGTGAGTGCTTGCAATGTTCAACACTCCGTCCATCATCCCCTTTGGTTTTGCTATGTTCGCCCTAATTTGGCAGGGTATGCCCAGACGTGGGTCCCTTGCTCACTTTGCCACTGGATTCAAGATAGCCTGGCTGATGACAGCTGTAAGCCAGAAACCGGTCCCAGGGTGCTTGTTTCCGGTCCAGGGAAGACATGGCTTGGCAGTTCGGGCTGGACTGTTCCCATGATGCACAGGGTCAGACTGATTTGCATATGGCCATGTCTGAACTGGGGTGGCGGAGTGAGCTAAAGAATGATGATGGATTAAACCCAGATCAGTTGACTGGGGGTGAGTGCTTGCAATGTTCAACACTCCGTCCATCATCCCCTTTGGTTTTGCTACAGGGATGGGCGGCGGACCCACGTCCCAGCTGAGCTGCACACGTTGGGGGTTGTGATCAGAATGTGTGCATTCTAGATCCTCTATCTGTCTGAGAAGGCGCAGCAATGAGGGAGAGGCCACAATACGGTCCATCCTGGCATGCAAGTCATGTGAATAGGAGTAAAAGGAATATATGCATGTGTCGGGGTTACAGGCATGCCATATGTCCGTCAGGGACCAGTTGGCGAGCCAGGTGTTCAGCGCTAGGGCATTCGATAGGGCTCTGGTGCGTGTCAGAGGGGGGAATGAGCGGTCTAAGGTGACATGCAGTACAGAGTTAAAGTCGCCTCCCAGTAACCAGGGGATCCTGCTCCAGCAGGCCAGGACACCAGTGAGCCGGCGAAGGAATGCAGCCTGCTCAGTGTTGGGAGAGTAAATGGATCCCATAAAGATGGTTTGGCCATTTAGCCGACCTTTAGCGAGCACGTACCTGCCCACCTCGTCCGCCTCCACCTTTCTACCACAAAAGGAGTCCCCGCTTTCACCCATATCAGTACCTCCCATGCCTGAGAGGAAAGGGTGGTGCTAAACACTTGGTCATGCCATTGTCGGTGGAGGCAAGTCACCTCCGCTTGCGTTAGGTGAGTTTCGTGCAAGAATGCTATGTTGGCTGCTCTACGCTGTAAGTATGAATATATGGAGTGGCGATACACAGGCTTGTGTATGCCCCTCACGTTCCAGGTAATAATATTGACGTGTGCCATGGTATGGGTTCATGTGCACCCGCGTTGCTCGCAGGAGGTATATGGCCTATGAGCGTAGTCGTGTATGTGGGGTTCAGGCATCATCTCTCTCCTCTGTGGGTGCGAAAAGGAAAGTGGGGATCATAACTACAACATGTACAACTTCACACCGAGGATCCTCCCAAACTACAGCACCGAAACATGGTGAGTACCGAGTGTGTCAGTGTCTGTTAGGGGGTCACGCGTGTGGTCAGCTCCTGAGTGCCCTTGCGGTGTCACATGTTAAGAGCCATGTACATTTACTTATATGCCTAATGATACCTCATGACCTCACGTTGTGTGTCAACTACAACCTATAACCACCCGTTGCTTTATCCCATTTGCATGGTCAAGTCCCTGTCTGCTCGAAATGAGTGCTTGGCTCGATCAAGGTGGGGGTCTCCCCACCACAGTCCTTGAGGTCCACAGGGCCTCCGCCCAATCAGTCGCCACCTGCCGGCCGCTCATATTATATTATCGGAGGTCTGCGGTGTCACTACTTGCTGGGTCGGCAAGTCTGGCCCTCCGAACCATAGGTGGGTGGAGTCATCTTCATTCTGTGACTTAGCTGATTCTGTGTCTTGGTCTGAAGTGTGTGTCTGGTCGCGGATTGCTGCTTCACGCCGCTCTATTATTATTTGCTCCAGGTTGGGGGCAGCCTTTGGTGCGACCAGTCGCTTCGCCCCCTTGCTCTTGGCTCATCTGCGGTTTCCTTTTTGTCCTGGTGTGGTCCTGTTTAAGTCCCTGGTGATGTGTGCCCAGTCGCGAGCCCCAGCCCCTCCAGCCAGTTCCAAGCATCTGATGGAGAATCGAAGAAGCGGGTGGTGCCTTTCGCCACCACCCGGAGCCTAGCAGGGAACAGCAGGGAGTAGCGTATGTCTAATTTATGTAGGCGTTGTTTCACTGACTGGAAGGAGCTCCGGTATCTTTGCACCTGTGCAGTATAGTCAGGGAACAGCATGAGGTATCCATTCTGGATTTTAACTTCAGCCAGCTTGCGAGTTTTCCTCAGGACAGTATCCCTGCCTCTATAGTTCAGTAGCTGGAACCGAAGAGGCCTAGGATTTGCGCCCAGTGGCGGTCTATGGGCCAGTACCCTGTGTGCGTGCTCCACCACAAATTGGGGTGACAGTGTGTTTTCTGGCAGCAGTTCCTTCAGTAAATTTTCCCATAGGATACTGCATCTTGGCCTTTCTCACCTTCCAGGAGGCCCACCACCTGCATATTGTTCCAAAGCGATCAGCCTTCTGCATCTTCCAGCCTTTCTTCCAAAGTGCTCAACCTGTCTAGTAGATTTTGCTGTGCGGTGGTGTTTGAGCATGTCGTCAGGTGCAGCTCTGCCAATGTGAGCTCATTGGAGTGTACCTTGTCGGTGAGCTTGCGATGATCAGAGTGCAAGAGCGTAAAATCTGTTTTGTGGTTTTGTCAATTTTGGCTCCCAAGGATGCACGTGCTTGGTCAAGGGTTGTGCCTATTTTTTCAACCACACTGAGCACTGTATCTAATTTAGCAACCAATGTTAGGTTTGGGGGCTCATGGCTCGCGGTCTCTCCTGCCTGGGATGCTCTACCCACGCTAGGGCAGGGCATTGTCTGTGGTGTATTTGATCTCAGATGTCCCATAGCTAAATGTTGGGCCACAGGCATGCGACAACTCCTCTCCAAGCTTCCAGCAAGAATCAAGTGCGGTCCAGCTATGCCCACCGCCAATGAGGTGCACATTCGCTGCCACCCTCTCAGCCCCAGCTGTGGGGCAGTCACTCAAGGGAGCAGCTTCCCTGCACATCCAGAGGCCCCTGCCTCTTTCCCTGGCTCTGTTGTGTCCTGAACGATTCAGCAGTCTGGGGTGCGAGTCACTTCCTTTGTGGGTCAGCAGCGTGCCCAGTATCCAGCACCGTACTCCTACCTCAGTGGAGGCCTTTGTTATCTTCAACAGAGTTCCTTTGGTGCTGGGGGTCAGTATCTTGAGTGCTGTCTGTTCCAATGCTCTCCCCTGGGCCTAGGGGATGTGGTGATTGTTTCATCTTTGCTGACGCAGTAGTGTTAAGTGCCAGGGGGGGGCGGTCCAGTCTCCGCAACTGCAAACCTCCATCCAGTCTTGGTTTTCATCGTGGCCTCAAGGCCCAACTCACAGTTCCGGCCTGTGTATGTGTCTCTGGCTCTCATGTGCCCCTATGCCGGTGGGAGTCGGCCAGGATGCCTCCTCCCTCTTTTGCCGTCTGCGCTGTGGTGCCTCGGCCTGGCAGATGTAGCTGGTGCGCTGGATCCCTCAGCCCTAGACAGGCCGCAGCACTGAGGCCTAGGCCCGAGCCGGCCTCCAGACCTTTCCTCAACGCATCCAGACCCAGATAGGTCAATGGGTCATCGTTGGTCCCTCCTAGCTCCTCACCTCGTGGTCCTGTGGTTCTCGGCAGTCGCAGCGATTGGGCGGCAGTCACCATGCCCGCCTCCAGGGGTGCGTGGGCTGCCACAGTGCTCACCAGCCCACCACTCCACTGCTATCCCAGTGCAGGGCGAGCCACGTCCACACCACCGTCCCGCAGACCAGAGCATCCGGAGGCCCAGGAGCGATCCGACCTCCAGGGCTTCAGGGGGTCTCCACAACGACAGGGCAGAGGTGGCCAAGGTTCCGGCAGGCCAGGCCCCTCTCAGCCTGCACACTCAGTACTCCGGGCCTAGCTATGCCGTGCCATTTTCAGGACGTGTTCTGGGCTCAGTCTTGATGGCGACCACCGATCTGTCTCCTCTCGCTGCTACTCTGCCCCCGGCCCACCGTCAGTCTCCCTCTGGCAGTTGTTCAGCCAGTACCTCAGGGCTGCTTCCCGCCTACCACAGCCTGCCGACCCCTTCTTGCAGTATTGCTGGTGTGTTTCGCCTCACACCTTAGAGTGCCAGTGTTCAGGAGCAGTCTCATTGTCAGGCAGCAAGTGGATGGCTGTTAATTACTGGGGAATCATCAGGATAGCAGGGGTAAGAGACAGAGTTTCGTTAAGATGTGTCTGCCATCTTGATTGCCTAGCCATGCCGCCCTCAAATGACATCACTGATGACATCATCCAGTGATTATGAGTGTTTTTTAAAGGTTTATGAGTGTCAAACATATATGCGAAGGAACTACAAAAGTTAAATTAGCATACTTTGTGTACTAATAATGAGTGAACTATTTCTAACATATATTATGTGACTGGCTGTGTGACTGTGTGCATCTGTGAGTGAGTGGGCGTCTGGATGGCTATATGAGTGTGTGAGTGGGTGTGTGAGTGACTGTAGGGGTGGGTGTATAAGTGGATGTATGAGTACCTTGGTGGGTGAGTGAGTGGCTGTTTGAGTGGCTATATTGGTAAGTGTGTGGGTGGGTGAGTGGCTGTATGGGAGGGTGAGTGGCTGTATGGGTGGGTGAGTGGCTGTATGGGTGGGTGAGTGGATGTGTGAGTCACAGTATGGATGACAGAGTGGCTGTATGAGTGAGTGACTGGGTGTATACGTGGCTGTATGGGTGAGTGAGTGGCTGTTTGAGTCGGTGTATGGTTAACTGAGTTGGTGTGTGAGTATCTATATTGGAGAAAGAGTATCTGTGTCAGTGGCTGTGTGGGTCAGTGAGCAGGTATGTGAATGGTTTTATGGTTGTGTGAATTGGTATGTAAGTGGTTGTGTCAGTGGATCTCTGAGTGGTTGTATGGGTGAGTGAGTGTCTGTGGTGAGGGGCTATATGGGTGAATCAGTGAATTTCTAAGGTTTTTTAAATTTTAGTTCCTAACTGCAACCTGTAACCTTTGGGAGTGAGTGTGTGTGTGAGTGCATGAGTGACTCAGTGGGTGTGTGAGTGAGTGCTTGAGTGTCTCACTGGGTGTGTGTAGGTACATGAGTGTCTGAGTGGGTCTGTGAATGGGTGCATGATAGTCTGAGTGGGTCTGAGAGTGGGTGTGAGAGTATATGAGTAGCTATGCGAGTACCTCGATGAGTGTGTCAGTGAGTCTGTGAGTGAGTGCATGAGTCTGAGTGGATCTGTGAGTGGGTGTATGTGTCTGAATTTGTCTGTCAGTGGGCACATTATTGTCTTAATGGATCTGCGAGTGACTGAGAGGGTCTGAGTTGTTCTGTGAGTGAGCACATGAGTGCCTGAGTGGGTTCTGCTCATTTCCTGCTTGATTTCTGACTTTTTCATCCTCACTTCTGACCTTTATTTTCCTCTTTTTGCTCAGTGCTGACCTCTATTTTGCCCCTTTCTGCTCAATGTTGGCCTTTATTTTGTCTCTTTTTACTCGTTGTTGACCTCTATTTTGCCTCTTTCCGCTCGGTTCTAAACTTTATTAAACCTATTTCTGCTTATTTCTGACCTCTATTTTGCCTCTTACTTTTTCTTTCTGACCTCAATTATGCCTCTTTCTGTGCATTTCTGCCCTCTATTTTGCCTCCTTCTGCTCATTGCTGTCCTTTATTTCTGCCTCTTTCTGCTCGTTTCTGACCTTTATTTTTCCTCTTTCTGCTAACTTCTGTCCTTTTACTTTGCCTCTTTCTGCTCGCTTCTGATCTTTATTTTGCCTTTTTCTGCTCGTTGCTGACCTTTATTTTGCCTCTTCCTGCTTGTTTCTAACCTCTATTTTGCCTCTTTCTGCCTGTTTCTGACCTCTATCTTGCCTCTTTCTGCTCATTGCTGACCTTTATTTTGCCTCTTTTTGTTGGTTGCTGGCCTCTATTTTGCCTCTATTTGCTCATTTCTGACCTTTATTTTCCCTCTTTCCGCTCGTTTCTGTCCTTTTACTTTGCCTCTTTCTGCTAATTTCTGACCTTAATTCTGCATGTTTCTGCTCGTTTCTGATCTTTATTCTGCCTCTTGCTGCTCATTTATGACCTCTGTTTGCCTCTTTCTACTCATGCTAACCTTTATTTTGCCTCTTTCTGCTCACTGCTGGCCTTTATTCTGCCTCGTTCTGCTTGCTGCTCACTTTTATTTTGCCTCTTTCTGCTCATTTCTCACCTTTAATTTGCCACTTTCTGCTTGTTTGTGACCTTATAATGTTGCTTGCTGCTCGTTTCTGACCCTTATTCTGCGTCTTTCTGCTATTTTCTAATCTTTATTTTGCCTCTTTCCGCTTGTTGCTGACGTTTATTTTGCCTCTTTCTGTTCACCTCTTTCCGCTTGTTGCTGACCTTTATTTTGCCTCTTTCTGCTCGCTTCTCACCTTTAGCTTGCCTCTTAATGCTCATTGCTGACCTCTATATTGCCTCTTTCTACTCCTTCAGCACCTTTATTTTGCCTCTTTCTGCTCCTTTGTCACCTTTAGTTTTCCTCTTGCTGCTCATTTCTGACCTTTATTCTGCCTCTTTCTGCTTGTTTCTCACCTTTATTTTGCCTCTTTCTGACCTTTATTTTACCGCTTTCTGCTCGTATCTCACCTTTAACATGCCTCTTTTTGCTTTTTACTGACCTTTTTCTGCCTCTTTCTGTTTGTTTCTAACCTTTATTTTGCCTCTTTCTGCTCATTTCCCAGGGACCGCAGAGGAATCTTTAAGGCCCCTGCGGTCCCAGTCGGTTCCTCATCCTCATGCAGGAGTTGGCATTGCTCTTATACAAAGAGAGCTGCTGGAAATGTAGCTCCCTGCATGTAAGAGCAATCTTTCATCTCTTTCCCTGACTTCATTGCTGTGGGCATAGAAAGAGATGAAACCTCCGCTTCCAGTGGGTGAGAGCTCTTTGACCGCCCGCTGGAAGCAGAGTGTTGTGAAAGCTCCCGTGAAGCAAAAGCAAACAGCTATGTCTGGGGATTGGGTACTCTGGGACATAGCAGGAACCAGCCCTGGGGGATGGTGGTTCCCAATGCCATATATGGCTCTGGGGCCGCACAGCCACCTCCTTCTGTTTGCATGGGCCACCGGGGAGGTAGTGGTGCCTGGGGCTGAGAACAGAACGGGAGCTGGGCAGCATGCCCCCCCCCTTCTTAAAGAATAAAAGAAAGCCTAGGGGATGTGGTGGCTCCAGTCCATGGTGGTGGTCCCCAGGGCTTCTAGAAGCCCAGGAGGTGGCTCTGCATGGCCCCCCTCCATTATTAAAAACAAAGCCCCGGGGAGTTGGTACTCTCCGGGCATTCTAGAAGCCCAGGAGGGGGCTCCATTTGGCCCTCTCCATTATTTTAAAAAAAAGCCCTTGGGAGGTGGTGTTCCCTGAGGCTCAAAGAGCCTTAGGAGGGGGCTCCATGTGCCTCCCTCCTTTTTTAATAAAATTACCCCAGGACCTAGCCCACCCGGGGCCCCTTTTCAAAACAAGCGTGTGAGTCTGTGCCTTTTTGCCCTGCCCTCTGGGAACCCAAGACCAAGGCTTGGGGGCCAGAGTATCCCTACCCTCCCCGTCTTCTATTATTTTATGTTTTCTTTTTGGGATTCGGCTGAAGACGAGTCGCAAGATGGCTGCCAACACTTCCTGATTGAAGTGTTTGCAGCCACTAAGAAATCTACATTTCCCTGCAAAAGCTTGTTATTATTCACAAAGTCGTCGCAATCCCAGATATACAAATTTGGATTTCCTTTAATTTCTCACAAACTACTGAATGGATTTACACCAAACTGAAAGCGTGATCTGAGGAACTCAAATCTACCTTTCTGTCAATTTGGTGTAATTCCGTCCCTCAGTTCGGGCTGTGGTCGTACTCAAAACTCACATGGGAATTCACATGGAAAACCCACTTTTTTGACCCCCCTTTTTCTCAACCCCCACCTGACAGTTCACCACAAACCTTTCCATGCTCAAAAAGAATCATAGGTGTACGTTTTTGGGAACATTTTGTGATCAGTCATCAAACAGCACCAAAGATATAGGCAAGTCAAAAAATGCAAAGAGAGTCCCTGCAATGTTAAACCAGTCGCTTCCACCCTTACAGGGCCGGTGCAAGATCACGGATGCAGGACCCATCATTAAATTCCTGGCAAGCTGGGGTAAACAATAGGTACTCCAGAAAAACATGCACTCCACAATTTTAAATTTCCAAGTTCTTTTAATCAGCAACGCGTTTCACCCTCACTTGAGCTTCATCTTGGCCTGTAACACAGAGAGAAATAGTGCCCCAATCGCTTTAAAAACAGAGGTTTTAGCATGAAGTAATAGAAATAGAGGAAATCTATGAAACAATCACAGTAAAATCTTTCCTTCAAAATTTCAAACCCGTGAAAACAAATCAATAATTCTCACCATGATATACCAATTCATACACAGTATATGTGGAGCACTTTCGACACAAGGAAATAAATCATTAGAGCGTTTATTTGACTCTTATTGGGGACAGGATATGGCAGAAAAGAATGAGAATAGGTAGTATAATTGGCATAATGTACAAAATGCTAAATGCATATTCCCCTTCCTGCTCATAGATATTTGTCTAAAAAACATTATTGAAACGCCCAGTGGCTGAAATACATATAATTACAGAACTCAAATTCATAATGCATACTCTTAAAGTTTAGCCAAATTCTCTCTACACCGGTGCTAACAGCCCACAGAAGGGACGATATAGCCAAGTGGCTGAATCATCAAGCAATCATGTCCTGAAAACATGCAAAAAACGCTGTCACAAAAAAGTTCCCATATGATATGAGGACACAAATAGCATCTATCCTGGGTCAATTCAAGAAAAAAAACCAAAAAGAACACAAAACATATACACAAAATACCATGCATCCACAGTCAAATAACCAATTTTGCTCCCACACCCTGTGATCATTACATAATGTATATAGTCTTACAGCCAATCAAAAATTGCACATAAATACCAGCCGGTACTTCATGTGAGCAAAATAAGGAAACCACACAGAGGGGAGCTGTCCCAGCAAGAGAGACCACACCAGAAAAGAAAGGAAAGGCCAGGAGAAGGGAAGATTTAAAAGCTCAATACTATAAATGAGGGAATGCAGATGCATCTTATGTCCCATCAGCCAATGTGGACAAAAAGTTATTTATCCTCATTGAGACCTCCCGGGGATTTACTCCCAAGCAGGATGATATATTCTGATTAAAAAATTCTCAGTTTCTTCTCTCTGTTGCCTCCACGAACATCCTGTGTGACCCTGTCAATGCCAAAATAACACAATAAGTCAGCATCACGACTATGCTCAAAACCAGCGACACTCAGATTTGCTCACCTCTGCTCTATTATTAATAACTTTAAGCATAGGATTAGCACAGTGCCATCCATGCAGAGATAGAAAGGGACAAAGTCTTTTGCCACTTCTACAGCAAAGTCTTTAAGCGTAAGACTAGCTCAGTTTCATCCATGCCGAGCTGTAAAATGACAAAGGCCTTTTACCACTCCAGGCACAATATTACAGCTTTGAATTGGTAAAATATCAACCAATGCAACCTGAATATCAGATCAGAAAATACTTTATTCGACTCTTGGAAGAGCCATAAAAGATTGCACATATATATTTACAATTTAAAAACTTTAAAAGCCAACAGGTCCTCATACACAGAACTTACACATTTATAGACAGTAATTAATACTTACTGCGAATCTTAAAAGCAGTAAAAAGATAGTTTAAAAGACAGAATATAATTTCCGTTGTTTCTAATGAGAGTAGGTATACCATTGCCAGTTCGTAATTTCTGATCCCAGCAGCAAGTAGGAGTGGGCGAATAAAACGCTTACTCTGGGATGTATGCAGACTACAAAATAAAATAAAATAAAATGCACAGTGCTCTGACATGATCGACCATCACAGGGGCATGTTGGGAGTGATGCAAACCATGTGCATCGAGTAGGAAAAGCGACTAGGTAATTAATTGTTTTTAACCGCAACCTAGTCAGCAGAAATTTTCGCCTTTCATTTAGATCAATTTGTAAATATAGTGCGGGTTCTCTTTGTTGCTGGGGGAAGGGTTCTAGTTGATCAGACGTATTATTAGTAGGATCTGTCCGCTGGAGACTTTGGTGGAAGAGAGATTTAATAGAGGCAGGTGAAACATTTTTAAGGGTGTCAGGATTAATGTAGTATTCTGAGACACCCATTTTAGTAAGCTTCATTTTGACGTATCTTAACCAAGGTATATCTAGGCTCTTATCCAGCCCCATGCAATCAGTCAATATTGTCCTGCACAGGGTAGCCTCAGGATTTTTCCAAATCTTTAACCAAAGCAACAGCGGTTGTAATGCAATATTGTCTTTCAGGTGACTCAATCCTACTTCATCATGACAAAAAGCAACAGGGGAACTCTGAGGCACTGCTAAAAGTCTCCTTAAAAACTTATTTTCCAATATTTGTAATGAATTGCAGTTTATATATCCCCAGACCCCAGCCCCAAAGGGTACCACTGAGAGGCTCTTGCTCTTATAAATACATAAAATCTCCTTAGTTGGTTTATGGCCCAGTCTTTAAGCAAATCTAAAAATAGCATCATTAGATTTCTGGAATTGCATCCTTATAATGTTAAAAACATGTTTCCAGTTAAAATCAACATCAAATGGTACCCCCAGATATGTAAAATACTGAACTTTTTTAATTTCTTCACCGCCCAATAAAAGTTTCCTTGTTTTAGAGTTTTTTGGTCCACATTTCATTATAAACGATTTCGTGCGATTAACTTTTAGGCCCAGATCATTCATAAAAACATTAAAAGAATCAAGCAATCTTTGTAGGTCATTTGTTATCCAGCATCATCAGCATATAATAATACAGGGATTTGACACACATTTAATCTTAGAATATCCTTCCCCACCGCACAAAGTTGTTCTCCCAGACCATTTATATATAATAAAAAGAGATAAGGGGCCAGGACACATCCCTGCCTTACCCCTATGTCGGAGGGGAATTCTTCTGTAAGATCTCCTCCGCTACTATAGAGTACTGAGGCTGAGATGTATTCGTGGAGTCTACTTAGCAAAGTGATAATTGCACCATCAATTCCCCATGTTTGACATTATGGACCATAATTTACAACGATTTACTGTGTTAAAAGCACAGGTTAGGTCCATAAATGCTAAATGAATACTGCCCCTTTGTGCTTTTGTGTACTTTTGGACAATTAATGCCAAATTTAGTGTTTGTTCCACTGTACTCAGCCCGGGCCGGAATCCAAACTGGTATATTGAAAGTGCTTGGTGCTCGAGCGCCCAAAATTCCAATTTGGCTAAGATCACCCTGCCCAGGATCTTGACTGAACTATCTAGCAAAGAGATTGGGCGGTAGCAATGAGGCTGGGATTTATCCCCCTTTTTAAAAATTGGAACTATGATGGCTTCCTGCCAGGTCTTAACTATTGGGGCTGCTATTGCTGCCTTAAGGACATTTGTTATCACCGGGGCCCAGAAGTCTGGTAAGTACTTGTATAGATCCACAGGGATCCTATCCGGACCCGGGACTTTCGCTGGGCGACTATTTTCTATTGCCAACTTAACGTCCCCAACCTCTATTGAGTCACTTAAAGCCTTGGCAGAACTCCTATCATAAACAATTTCTGGTGCAGAATGGTCCTTTAATAATCCTGGTTTTGGTGAAAAAATAACAGAGAAATGATCAACCCAGGCTTCAGCTGGGACAGCAGTTTCTGATTTAATCACTTCATCACCAGTCATGGGGGATGAATTTACCACCTCCCAAAATGCACGTGAGTCTTTGAGGTTTGAGGCAGTTTTTAAGTCTTTCCAGGCCTTATCCTTCAAAAACTGTTTCTGTTCCCAGATAACCCTCTTATAATCTTTCCTGGCTTTTGCTGTTTCCTCTTGGTTCTTCAGGGTCTTTTTTAAGGCAGACCATAGGATCCTATGGGCTTCAGAGCAGTTCTTATTAAACCATCTTGGGTTATCAGGGGCTTTTTTGCTGGGCTTAGTTCATTCGTCTGACATAGTAATGTTTAAATTTGTAAAAGCCTCTATAACATTTTTGGGGGAAGCGGAATCTGAGAGCACTATCTCAATGTCGGATTTGTTGTTTTTCATAAGGTCTATTAAAAAATACTTTTTGTCAACTTTTTCCCATTTAATGTTAATCCCCTTATTTCTGTTATATTCTACACCAGGCTTTATTTTCTTATCCCTTTTTGTATTCACAATTTTTTTTTGAATTAGAACTATGGGATTATGATCACTCACACAGCTTGCCTTAACTATGCAGCCCTTGCAAAATTGTGTAAGTCCTTCACTAATTAAAATGTGGTCAATAGTCAAAACCGATGTGAGGCCCACATATGTTGGGATCTGAGGGGTACTTGTCACTATCATTTCTTGTGCGAATTTCAGATTCTTAGCAAAGGCTACTCTGTTCAGTGAGTCACCATACTGCGTGTGCTTAAAGTGCTTCAGAGGTTGATCTCTCTCATCATAGATACCACAGGATTCCTGTCCCAAAGGGTCACAAGTTCTGATATTAAAATCCCCTACCCAGATTATTTGCAAGTCCTTAACATGATTACTCTGGGCTTGGGTTATGGCATCATCGAGATCATCTACAATACTTGTCACCGTTGGATCAAACACATTATAATAATAATTAATTAGAAGCAAATCTGGCGACTTTGACATAGTAATTAAAAGCAATTGATAGTATTTAGATATACACACAACTCTGACTGTTATGTCTGTCATTCGGACTGATATAAACGTAACAAGTCCCCCTTTGGCTCAGCCCGCTCTCGAGGGTACAGCTGGCACATAATAACCGACAAAACTATCAATACACAAAGGGTCCAGTGACCAAGTCTCTTGGCAACAAACAATTCCGCATTGTTCAAGTGATATTTTCCAGTCCGGGTTATCGATCTTAGAACGGAGACCCGCAATATTCCATTTAACAATACTTAAGTCACCTTTATAAGCAAAGTTAGTATTAACTACAGGATAAGCTGTAACAGATGGCGGGACACAATACTCTTTTTGTATAGGAGTATCCTCCAGGATCATTGGCTGTGAGTCTTGTGTTTCCAGGCCTGACAGAGCTTCAAATCTATTCAAAAGAGGGAAGTCAATAATCGGTTTCGTAGGAGCCGGTTTACTCGATTTCAAATCAGGATTCATTGAATTGTTTGTGCAACCTGTTGGTGAATAAACTTTTGGAAAATAAAAGAAGCCCAAAGAACGTATTCTGATACCTCCAGCATTTAAAGGGTTTTGTCCACAGCTGTAAAAGAGATTTTTAACTAGGCACGGATTTCTCAAATTAACTATTACACAATCCCCTTCAGATACTTTTGGTGCTAGGCCCACCCAGTCCACTCTTCTTGTAGAGATAATTTCCCTTGAGAAATCATGGGGGCAATTGGAATTTCTCTTCAGCCAAAATGAGACTTTGTTTACTAGGGATTCATAGGACTCATATTGTGCCTGCCGCAGCTGCAGAACATTCTCCAAGACCATTTCATATGGCGTACATTCTGGTGGGATATGTGGTCGAATTTGTTTTTAATTAGATTGATTAACCCCATTAATGCCCTTGTGTTCCTGTATTGAGACCCGTGGGTCTCGAGCCATTTGCTTACCCACTGATGTCCCAGGTGACAGCGACGTTACGGGTTTTAAGGGTAAGATTAGTTGCAGAGCTTCTCTCTGTCTGGCTATATATGTTTTATTTGTAGATCCTATGCTTACTCCTGGATGCCCCTTAGTTCATCCCTGTTCTTCAGGCGCCTCCACCCTATTTATCAATCTTTTTTGTGTCAAAATTACTTCCTCTAGTTTTCCCTCTAAAGTGATAAGGTTTTCAAATGTTCCGGTACACAGTCCAAGTATAGTATTTAGTTGTTCGCGAAGTTGGTCTAGGCTGGAGGTTTGTTTCTGGTCCTGTTTTTTTCTAGCAGGTTCCCCTTGAGAGTTTTTTCTTATTGACTTTTTCCCTAGACCTTTCTTCTTGTTGGTGCTTTGTAATACTGTGGAAGCAGGGATTAATTCCAGAGATGTTATTCTAGGTAGCTCTGCTATATTTAGTTCTTGCCTGCTTTTTTTTACTAGGAGGACTGTCCATCCGTGATATAGTTTCTAGGGCAGTTAAAGATTGTGTATCTGCTACAACACAAGGGTTCGTGGTCAGAAAGGGTGAGCATTCTGAGGTCTTTCATAGGGATAATGAGTCTGCTTTCGTTATTAGCCTAGAGGTTAGTTTGTTCTGACTATCACAATCTTTATGTGTTTGTTCCACATGAGTAGGGCTAGGGTTAGCAGCAGGAGCTGATCTTTATAATGCTGAGTCCATCTTTGCTTCAACTTTATCTATTTCATTTTCAATTGCACCCATTACTGATGTCAGGTAACTTTTAATAGAATTACTCTACACATCGCCCTTCTCTCTTGCTGGGTCTAAATGACCCCCTTCCTTTTCCCCATAGTTAAACTATAGTTCTGACAGTGTGAATTACCTTCCGGATCTCTTCAACGTCCTTAAATAAGTTCTTTAAAGATGATCTCTTCCTGGGCACAGATGGTAGTTATTCAATTTGATAGAACCAATGAGGAAAATAGAGGCCAAGAGACATGGCCCAACCGCTGACGGGCGCAGACAGGCCCGCCCTTGGCCCGAGCGCTGCCTGGGCACGCCCGGATGCCTCCCGCGCTGCGGGGGCTCGCTGGTGTTTTTATGCGCCTCCGGGCGCTGTGGGTCTGCGATGGTGCCTCCTTGCGCAAGGGTGCTTGGGGATTGAAGTCCCCGGTCTCGGCGGAGATCGTGAGAGGCTGCAGTAAGGGCAACCTGAATGAATAAAAGCAACCACTGACACGTGTTTCTCTTTCATTAGAGCTCTTCAGAGAGATATAGCTTTGTCCAGATGCAAGGGAGCACGCAGTATAAGTCAAAACAATACCCTTTCAGGCAAACAGTGATGCATAAATTATGCAAAAAAGTAGAAGCAGAGAACTCTGGGTAGTTCTCAAGTTTAGGTGGAAAGCAGCTCCTATATAGAGCACCATCAACACCAGCGAGACTCTAAATTTGCTCGCATCAAATGTCTGATTTGTATCAAAGTCTTTAAGCATAGGATTAGCACAGTGCGATCAATGCCGAGATAGAAAGGGACAAAGTCTTTTGCCATTTCTACAGAAAAGTATTTAAGCATAGGACTAGCTCAGTGCCATCTATCCCGAGCTGTAAAATGACAAATGCCTTTTGCCACTCCAGGCTCAGTATTACAGCCCTGAATTGGTAAAATACCAACCACACCAACCTGAAATGAATAAAAGCAACCCCTGACATGTGTTTCTCTCTCATTATTGCTCTTCAGAGAGGTACAGCTTTGTGCAGATGCAAGGGAGCACCCGGTATAAGTCAAAACAATACCCTTCCAGGCATAGAGTGATGCATAAATTATGCAAAAAAGTAGAAGCAGAGAACTCTGTGTAGTTCTCAAATTTAGTTGGAAAGCAGCTCCTGTAGGTTTCTAGTAGTGCAACTATTCTACATAGTAAATACTAAGGGGCCTATTACGATCACCGGCGGATCGCCACAGCCGGGCCGGCGGTGGTGATCCACCCGCCAAATAACCCACGTGCACCCCCGCCATATTAGTATGGCGAGGGGCACCGCGGCGGACGGAAAGACCGTCCGCCACTTTTCCGCCAGGCGGATTGCCAGCCGGGCGGAAAAGGCTCAGGTTATGCTTTCCATGGCACCAAACCCCTACTTACCATCTGAGTCGATGCGGTGCTCTCCATTCCTCTCGTGCACCGACTCTGAAGGCGAAGGCTGTAAGAGAAACCAAACATTGAAAACAGACTGTTATTCGTTTTCTCAGGACAAACAAGAAACAGCACAACAAATGGACAAATCCTGAAGTGAGGGTGTGCCACGGCCTACCCAATCCACAATACTGGTAGGAGGAGAAAAGGAGAAGTTGAAACCGACAAAGGCCACTGGGGAAGACACGACTGGGGAGGACGTCACCAGAGAAGCAGCCGCGGAAAGAGAATCCACCAGGAGAGACGCCGCCGGGGAAGACGCCATCGAGGAGGATGCCAACGCAGGAGAAGCTGAAGCTGAGGGAACTCTGGGAGTGTGGAGCAAGGAGTGGTTGTCCCCTGAGGACATGCTGGAGCTGCCGCAACTCTGGAGAGTTGGGGGAAGAGGCGGTACGTGAACCCAAAGAGGGTAAAGGAGGTGGGGAGGTTGGGAGGTGGGTCGAGGAACCGAGTCTCTTACAACATCCCTCATAATCTCTTTGGGGTTTTCATTATTTTTTTATTCCTTTTTTCCTCACATCTTTGCACTGGCTCAATCAAACTCTACCCCTCCTCATAAAGCACACGGGTGAAACCGAAGGAAACAAAAAGTGCATGAAGAGAGTCTGACATCCAGACACACAACGATCGACTGCTATATACATATATATAAATATTTTTTTTGCACAATTATCTCCACGGTGTGGTGAAGGGGTACCACATTAAGTTGCACAAGGCTACAGCCATACTTAGGGGTCGATTCCGATCCCGGCCAAAAGCGCACCTAACACTATTCGTCCGGAAAAAAACCAAGCCGAACGCGTGTTTCCCGACCGATTCGAACAGTCGTCCGAACGAGCAAGTACGATGCGCATAACTGCTCAGATTCCGAGCGAGCCATACTTACCCATTCCAGCTCCTGTTCCCTGCCCGAGCCGGATCCGTAAACGCCGAATCGAGTCGCATGGAAGCAAATACACAGCACCTTCCGGCCGGACTAGTACGATGCGCCTTCCGTACGAGCCAAACCCGTCGCTACGTCCGGCACGTCAGAGCATCCGGGAGAGCTGCACATAAGCTCCGATTCGCGCCACAAGACGATCCACGGCGACGAGACGAAGAAGCCAGCGACGAGTACGAGTCGAAGCCACGAGAAACCCGAACGAGACGACCCAACCATGAATCCCATCGCGCAGGTCCTACCAATACTCTACATCTATTACCAGGCCGGGTACGGACGCGTACAGCGCAGACGGTAAGTCAAACACCCACAACACAAACAAACGACACATACCCAACATATGTCACACACACATAGGGATGCAGAAATGACGTACACTAGCAACAGCAGAACCATAGGGGCGGGATGGCTATCACCAATGCCATACACACCCATAGGGGGATGGATGCCTACCACTACCACCACCCCTACTCAGGGGGGCCTGGATGCCTGTCACTACTACCATCACCACTCATAGGGTGATGGATGCCTACCACTACCACCACCCCTACTCATGTGGGCCTGGATGCCTGTCACTACTACCATCCCCACTCATAGGGGGATGGATGCCTACCACTAACACCACCCCTACTCAGGGGGCCTGGATGCCTACCACTACCACCACCCCTACTCATGGGGGCCTGGATGCCTACCACTACCACCACCCCGACTCATGGGGGCCTGGATGCCTACCACTACCACCACCCCTACTCATGTGGGCCTGGATGCCTGTCACTACTACCATCCCCACTCATAGGCGGATGGATGCCTACCACTACCACCACCCTTACTCATGTGGGACTGGATGCCTGTCACTACTACCATCCCCACTCATAGGGGTATGGATGCCTACCACTACCACCACCCCTACTCATGTGGGCCTGGATGCCTGTCACTACTACCATCCCCACTCATAGGGGGATGGATGCCTACCACTACCACCACCCCTACTCATGTGGGCCTGGATGCCTGTCACTACTACCATCCCCACTCATAGGGGGATGGATGCCTACCACTACCACCACCCCTACTCATGTGGGCCTGGATGCCTGTCACTACTACCATCCCCACTCATAGGGGGATGGATGCCTACCTCTACCACCTCCCCTACTCATGGGGGCCTGGATGCCTACCACTACCACCACCCCTACTCATGGGGGCCTGGATGCCTACCACTACCACCACCCCTACTCAGGGGGCCTGGATGCCTACCACTACCACCACCCCTACTCATGTGGGCCTGGATGCCTGTCATTACTACCATCCCCACTCATAGGGGGATGGATGCCTACCACTACCACCACCCCTACTGATGGGGGCCTGGATGCCTACCACTACCACCACCCCTACTCATGGGGGCCTGGATGCCTACCACTACCACCACCCCTACTCAGGGGGGCCTGGATGCCTACCACTACCACCACCCCTACTCATGTGGGCCTGGATGCCTGTTACTACTACCATCCCCACTGATAGGGGGATGGATGCCTACCACTACCACCACCCCTACTCAGGGGGGCCTGGATGCCTACCACTACCACCACCCCTACTCATGGGGGCCTGGATGTCTACCACTACCACCACCCCTACTCAGGGGGGCCTGGATGCATACCACTACCACCACCCCTAATCATGGAGGCCTGGATGGCTACCACTACCACCACCCCTACTCAGGGGGGCCTGGATGCCTACCACTACCACCACCCCTACTCATGTGGGCCTGGATGCCTGTCACTACTACCATCCCCACTCATAGGGGGATGGATGCCTACCACTACCACCACCCCTACTCATGGGGGCCTGGATGCCTACCACTACCACCACCCCTACTCATGGGGGCCTGGATGCCTACCACTACCACCACCCCTACTCATGGGGGCCTGAATGCCTACCACTACCACCACCCCTATTCATGTGGGCCTGGATGCCTGTCACTACTACCATCCCCACTCATAGGGGGATGGATGCCTACCACTACCACCACCCCTACTCATGGGGGCCTGGATGCCTACCACTACCACCACCCCTACTCATGGGGGCCTGGATACCTACCACTACCACCACCCCTACTCAGGGGGGCCTGGATGCCTACCACTACCACCACCCCTACTCATGGGGGCCTGGATGCCTACCACTACCACCACCCCTACCATGGGGGCCTGGATGCCTACCACTACCACCACCCCTACTCAGGGGGGCCTGGATGCCTACCACTACCACCACCCCTACTCATGGGGGCCTGGATGCCTACCACCACTACCATCCCCACTCATATGACGGGTAATGCATGACACAACCAGCATACTCCAACATAAGGAATGTCAGAAAAAGACATCACCCCAACATCATGACAAGCGTGTGTAGTCTGTCAAATGGCTACAACACTGAACATGACAATGAACATACAATGTGACCCCCTATCACAAGTGTCACACATAAATGTGTGTGGCCTCCACAATGCAAGCAGACCATGACCACTGTGGCAATGGGGTCTAAACCCCCATCATCACAGTGACCAAAATGTAAGTGTGGTGTCCATAGCTGAAGCCCAATTGAACATTGTGGCAATGGGGTCTAAACCCCCATCATCACATTGACCAAAATGTAAGTGTGGTGTCCATAGCTGAAGCCCAATTGAACATTGTGGCAATGGGGTCTAAACCCCCATCATCACAGTGACCAAAAGGTAAGTGTGGGGTCCATAGCTGAAGCACATTTTGAACATTGTGGCAATGGGGTCTAAACCCACATCATCACAGTGACCAAAATGTAAGTGTGGGGTCCATAGCTGAAGCACATTTTGAACATTGTGGCAATGGGGTCTAAACCCCCATCATCACAGTGACCAAAAGGTAAGTGTTGTCATGGAAAAAGCTGCAACTGCCAAACAGCATGGATGATTCCTGGTCACACAACAACAAACACATCAGGGGCAAAGTAGTGCTTGTGTCCCATAGAAACATAGATTGGGTGAGGCAAACAGTGCAGTGCAAATAAGACATACCTTTGGCCATGTGCAGACAAACATCACCCATGGGGGCTGACATTGTCAACATTTATCAATTACACAATGACAGAAGTGACCATCATAATGCAGACCCACATATCTGCACCAATGGACACACAAATTTAGATATCCTGTGGAGACTGTAGATGTGAGGTGAACAAATACCATACCATGGCAGCAATGGGACATACAAACCCTGATCATTGTGCTGACTGATGACCTAGGAGTCCCAGGGACAGCAGGGGAAATCCACCAAACAACATACAGCCAATGGCACACTAAAGATATGCCAATGCAGTGGTGCAGATGCACAAACACAAACAGGCAGCCTCACACTGCATATCAAACACAACAGGTGATGGGGGGGGCGTGCCAGTGTCCCCAGGCAACCACACAACACATGAGGAGGCCTGAATCACAATTACACAGATGTGTATACAGTGCCACACAAAAGTAACTCATGGATGGGATTCCCCTATGTGGGCAATCAAGCATTGTTAGATGAGAGGGAGCCCAAATAACACATGTCACACAAGCTTGTAGGAACAGCAACTAACACAGCAAGAGACAGACCCACCACAGCACTACACCCAGGGACCCCACATTGTGGTGACACTAGCCTGCATGATAATCCCACTGTGATGACAAAGGTAGATGTCGTTCACACTGTGAACCACAGCCATGTGTCCTGAGCAACTTACTACCATCACACCTACACAAGCACAAATCAATCAGCACGGCCTGTCAGCCAAGGCCAATATGGAGGTAGGGGTCTAGCCGTGCAACAACTCACATTTGCACACACTCAACACCACACACCTTGATCTCCAACAATGTGCAGCTGTGAAGCTCACATGGACCGGTGACATTGCACATGCACCCATGACAATCCCAGGGGGGGTGGTGGGAACTAAGGTGCGAAATCCATCACACATGGCCAGTCAACAAGACTCGTGAATGTCTGACACACTGCACAGTACGCCGTACATGGGCATGACGTGAAATCCACCCCAATCAATGGGATCCCGGCCACAGTCACACACCAATGAAGAAGCCAAGGTCACCCACAAAGAACACACATAGACAACTTCCAACATTGCAGCTCTGACCCTGAGGAGTGGCAGCAGTCACACACACAACGTGTCACAATCACTGAAAGCTACCACAAACTGTAAATTACATGACTTGTGTAACCAACAAGTGCCAAGGGGAATCCTGACTGTGTCCATCGGCGTTGGCCCACATCCCCAGCCCTGACAACAAAGACAACTAGGGATGACAACCTGATGAACATTAGTTTGCCATGCACCCACATCCCGGAGAAACCAGGTCCAAGATGCTGGATGAACACAGGTCAACTCAGCAAGCATCACAAACAGGAATATCCCTAGGGACACAGCCTGTGTAGGAAAAGGGAAGGGAACACACACAGACATGCTCACACAACACACAACACAGGCCCAGGCAATGTCACGGGATTACACACTGCCATGAGGGCACTCCACTCCTGTGGAAGGTCCGCTGTGCCAAACCTTGTCTGTGCACGACTCAAACATGTCAGCAGAACACTCGGTCAGTGAGTCAACAACTACAACACACTGAAGGCTCTGCTCACATCAGCCTGGGTAAGGGAGTGTCACGTCAGTCATCTGCATACACCCTAAACACGTGTCAAGCAAGTTGCACTGTATACACAGATGAGTCCTTCAACATTGATGTGCCAAACTGCATGTCCAGTGGAGATGGGCACACAGTCAGGGAAATAGAAACATTGAACAGTGGTAAGCCCACCAGATGTGCATCAGTGTAAGCCAAAGATGTTAATTTACAAATGCAAAACGTACATCCCTGTGTCAATTGCTGAACATTACACCCTCAGACTGCAGCAAAGGATGCTATAGATCCAGACTACATTAGGACACATATCCCATGGACCACATGGAGTCCATCACAGCAACACTTCATTTTCCTGATCTGAACACTATTACAACTGCAAATGCATGATGATACTCATCTACATCATGTACATCCAAAGAAAAACCACAAGTAAACAAAAAGAGGCTTTATTCAGCAAATGTTAAATTAAAACTTGAAGTCCAAAAGAAACTAAGGCCAATGGCCAGTCCAAATACACAGTCCCAACAGGGTGATCCATGACAACTTGTCACCCATTGCTTGGACAGGGGACATCCCCCTCGGAGGGGCATACAAGGGGCAGGCCAGGCACCGCAGGGACAGGATCAGGGGATGCCAGAAGGAGGCAGTGAAGGGGTGGTGGGTGCAGGAGTGTCACCGGCAACTGCAGTGGAGGTGTCTGACTCAGTGGGGGCCGGCACCACTGTAGGGCACAACTCAGATGGTGTGGGTGCTGCAACCACTGCAGTGGGTGGGTCAGATGGAGTAGACTGGGTCCCCACTGCAGTGCCCGAGTCAGATGGGGTGGTTGTGGACTCCACTGCAGTGCATAACTCCAAGGGAGTGGAAGGGGGGGCAGATGAGGTGGGCAGGACAGAGGGGGGGACCCGGTCTCCACACCAGTGGCACAAACAGGCAGAGCGTCTGGTTTGGGGGTAGAAGAGCAAGTGGTAGGGGGGAGGGCCTAAGCAGTTTGGGGATGCGGTATCGGTGTGTGGGGGAACCTGGGGCCGGGTGTGGCGGTGGAACCTGTGCAGTGGTGGCCTGGGGGATGGAGGAGAGATACTGTGTGGTGGAGCTGCGTGGTGGTGGTGGTGGGGTCTTGCCCTTCCTGGTCCGGGGGGACTTACGAATGGGGTCCTCTGTCTGCCTGTGCCTGCTGGAGGGTGTCCGGGTGTGAGGGGCACTCCCCTCTGTGTGTGGTGGTCACCACCATGAGGAATGGAAGAGTGTCCTTCATCCCAGGCACCGCTGCCCCTGTCCCTGCTGCTGCCATCAGTGCAGAGTCTGTGGACCTTTTGCGCCAGCTGTGTGTGGGTCAGACAGCTCTCCTCAATGCCTTCCTGGACCATGACAAAAAATTGGCACAGGTGGTGGGTTTCATGGAGGTCGTGCATTCCGATGTGGGTGGGCTACACCTGACTGTACAGTCTCTGGCCTCTGCAGTGACAGCAGCCATTCAACTTGCCCAATCCCATAGTCCAGCTCCAGTCCCTAGGCCCACCACCCTGCCAGTGGCCGCATCTGATGATAGTGACCACACACCCCAGACATCAAGGGACAGATACAGCACATGCAGCACACGGCAGCAGCAGCCCAAGCAGTCCAGGCCGCAGACACCATCCCCACAGAAAGGTAAACCCACACCAGAGCGCAGAGGTAAAAGCACTTCAGGCCACACCCAGGGCAAGGATGGCAAGTAGCAGGCCTCAGGCTCACATGCCTCAGAGGCATCCCAGCCAAGGACTCACCTGTCCCAAAAGTGTCTCGCAGAGACAAGCACACAGTTTCCGTGCCCAGTGACAAACAGGTGCCTGCTAAGGGTACACGTAAGAAGAGCTCCAAGGCAAGTTCACCCACAACATCTACTCCCATCCAGAGCCCTGTGAAGCAGGGGAAGGAGGCCACTGTAGGGGGGACACTGGGTAAACAGGTGATGCAGGGGCAGAGGCAATCCGGGGCCAAGCGTCCCAAAGAATCCAGCACGTCCCAAGAGGGGGAACTAGCATCTGCACATGAGCCAGCTTTTGTGACGAGTGTGCCTGTTGTATACACCCCACTTGGCATTAATCCCAGGACAGGGAAGCCATATCAAATCCCCAAGAAGCGGAAGGGAACCCCTCCAACTTCTCCCACACACACTGGGTCTCGTGCAAGCATGAGTCCACCTCCACGTGCCACCACCCCACCTGGTCCTAGCAGCCCTCCGGCTTCCCAAACCACTGCTGCCTCTACCACACCTGGACCTAGCGGCGCTCAGGCTTCCCAGAACACTGATGGCTCTACCCCAGCTGGGCCTCTCTCTCCCCTAGCCAGTACCCCAACTGGCCCCGACAGACAGCCACCTCCCAGTCATACTGCCAGCCAAGTCTGAGTGTTGGTCACCCTCACACACATGTCTCTCCCACAGTGGTACCATGGACTGCCCATTTATGACGCCCTGAGTGTGTTGCTGACCATGGCAGGGTACTGTACCACACATTCCCAGTGCTGGATGTCATGTACTCACTCTGTAATTTGGAGTGACCACTGGCCTTGCTGTTCACTGATGTTTGCCCCTTGCCTGTGCAGCTTCTAATGTACCTCACTTGCATTTTGGAGTGGCCACTGGCCTTGCTGTTCACTGCTGTTTGCCCCTTGCCTGTGCAGGATCTAATGTACCTCACCTGCACTTTGGAGTGGCCACTGGCCTTGCTGTTCACTGCTGTTTGCCCCTTGCCTGTGCAGGATCTCATGTACCTCACCTGCACTTTGGACTGGCCACTGGCCTTGTTGTCGACTGATGTCCTAGACTTGCCTGTGCAGGATCTCATGTACCTCACCTGCACTTTGGAGTGGCCACTGGCCTTGCTGTTCACTGCTGTTTGCCCCTTGCCTGTGCAGGATCTCATGTACCTCACCTGCACTTTGGACTGGCCACTGGCCTTGTTGTCGACTGATGTCCTAGACTTGTCTGTGCAGCTTCTCATGTACCTCACCTGCACTGTGTCCTGGCCACTGGCCTTGTAGTTCACTGCTGTTTGCCCCTTGCCTGTGCAGGATCTCATGTACCTCACCTGCACTTTGGACTGGCCACTGGCCTTGTTGTCGACTGATGTCCTAGACTTGCCTGTGCAGCTTCTCATGTACCTCACCTGCACTGTGTCCTGGCTACTGGCCTTGTTGTTCACTGCTGTTTGCCCCTTGCCTGTGCAGGATCTCATGTACCTCACCTGCACTTTGGACTGGCCACTGGCCTTGTTGTCGACTGATGTCCTAGACTTGCCTGTGCAGCTTCTCATGTACCTCACCTGCACTGTGTCCTGGCCACTGGCCTTGTTGTTCACTGCTGTTTGCCCCTTGCCTGTGCAGGATCTCATGTTCCTCACCTGCACTTTGGACTGGCCACTGGCCTTGTTGTCGACTGATGTCCTAGGCTTGCCTTTGCAGCTTCTCATGTACCTCACCTGCACTGTGTCCTTGCCACTGGCCTTGTTGTTCACTGCTGTTTGCCCCTTGCCTGTGCAGGATCTCATGTACCTCACCTGCACTTTGGACTGGCCACTGGCCTTGCTGTTCACTGCTGTTCGCCCCTTGCCTGTGCAGGATCTCATGTACCTCACCTGCACTTTGGACTTGCCACTGGCCTTGCTGTTCACTGCTGTTTGCCCCTTGCCTGTGCAGGATCTCATGTACCTCACCTGCACTGTGTCCTGGCCACTGGCCTTGTTGTTCACTGCTGTTTGCCCCTTGCCTGTGCAGGATCTCATGTACCTCACCTGCACTTTGTACTGGCCACTGGCCTTGTTGTCGACTGATGTCCTAGACTTGCCTGTGCAGCTTCTCATGTACCTCACCTGCACTGTGTCCTGGCCACTGGCCTTGTTGTTCACTGCTGTTTGCCCCTTGCCTGTGCAGCTTCTCATGTACCTCACCTGCACTGTGTCCTGGCCACTGGCCTTGTTGTTCACTGCTGTTTGCCCCTTGCCTGTGCAGGATCTCATGTACCTCACCTGCACTTTGGACTGGCCACTGGCCTTGTTGTCGACTGATGTCCTAGACTTGCCTGTGCAGCTTCTCATGTACCTCACCTGCACTGTGTCCTGGCCACTGGCCTTGTTGTTCACTGCTGTTTGCCCCTTGCCTGTGCAGGATCTCATGTACCTCACCTGCACTTTGGACTGGCCACTGGCCTTGCTGTTCACTGCTGTTTGCCCCTTGCCTGTGCAGGATCTCTTCTACCTCACCTGCACTTTGGACTGGCCACTGGCCTTGCTGTTCACTGCTGTTTGCCCCTTGCCTGTGCAGGATCTCATGTACCTCACCTGCACTGTGTCCTGGCCACTGGCCTTGTTGTTCACTGCTGTTTGCCCCTTGCCTGTGCAGGATCTCATGTACCTCACCTGCACTTTGGACTGGCCACTTGCCTTGTTGTCGACTGATGTCCTAGACTTGCCTGTGCAGCTTCTCATGTACCTCACCTGCACTGTGTCCTGGCCACTGGCCTTGTTGTTCACTGCTGTTTGCCCCTTGCCTGTGCAGCTTCTCATGTACCTCACCTGCAATGTGTCCTGGCCAATGGCCTTGTTGTTCACTGCTGTTTGCCCCTTGCCTGTGCAGGATCTCATGTACCTCACCTGCACTTTGGACTGGCCACTGGCCTTGTTGTCGACTGATGTCCTAGACTTGCCTGTGCAGCTTCTCATGTACCTCACCTGCACTGTGTCCTGGCCACTGGCCTTGTTGTTCACTGCCTTTTGCCCCTTGCCTGTGCAGGATCTCATGTACCTCACCTGCACTTTGGACTGGCCACTGGCCTTGTTCTCGACTGATGTCCTAGACTTGCCTGTGCAGCTTCTCATGTACCTAACCTGCACTGTGTCCTGGCCACTGGCCTTGTTGTTCACTGCTGTTTGCCCCTTGCTTGTGCAGCTTCTCATGTACCTCACCTGCACTGTGATCAGGCCACTGGCCTTGCTGTTCACTGCTGTTTGCCCCTGGCCTGTGCAGCTTCTCATGTACCTCACCTGAACTTTGAACTGGCCACTGGCCTTGCTCTTGTCTGACTTTTGCTGCATGACAGTGTGAAATGTTAATAAAAATAAGATATTTACTCCTGTTGTCTGCCTTGTCAGTGTCCTTGCTAAATGAAAGGGTTACTGTGTGGGTATTGTTTACTGTGACACATGCTCTATTTTACACTTCAACATTGCCAATTTCTTGTTTCCTCTGATCATGTTGTTTCAACTTTTGTGTCCCAGACTTGTGCATCTGTGTGTGTTGGCTTGGAAGAATGTGTGTTTGCTGGGGACTGATTGACTTCCTGGGTGTGTTGTTGTGTGTGTGATGTTTAGATTGTTGTTGTGTGTGTTCATGGTGTGTCACTCATCTCTGTTTGTAACTGGTATGTGTGTTGTGCACACACTGCTTGGTGTGCATGCAGTGCTGTGAGTTGATGTTGCCTTGTCCTTGCCTGTTGTGCACCCCCTGATGTTTGGCTGTTGTAGCATGTTGATATCTTTGCCTGTGCATGTGTTGTGACTGATGTGGCTGTGTGCAGTGTGTGTGTTGTGTTGTGTCATGCAGTTGACAGTTGCTCTGTGTGTGTTATTCTATTTTCCTATCAGTGTGTGTGTGTGTTGTTGTGGTGTGTGTGTTCCCCTGGCCCAGTGCTTGTACGCTGTGTGTTGCTCTGCAGCCACACCTGATGAGGCTGTCTCCCTAGTTGTTTGTTGTGTGGTGCAGTGTGTGTGTTCACCTGGCTGCTTTTTGGCCATGTGGGGGCACAGGGAGATCACATGGCATGTCCCTTCATGGTGTGGGTGGGCCTAGTGTGTGGAGTGGGGAGGTGTTGCCCTGTGTACTTTGGGCACTGCCCCTGCCTTGCGCTGGCCCAGGCTACTACATTGTGTGCATTTTTACTCGCGGATTCAACGCTGCGGTCACGTGAACTGGGCATTATTTCAGGATCGCGGACACGGTGGCCGGGGTGTGGAGGGGTGGACTAGTGGCAGGTGGGACATGTGTGGCTACACCTGTGGTTGTGTTCCTGTCCCCACAAGGGTGTCTGGTGGGGGCACGCACCTTACATCGGACATGGATTTGTGGATTGTGTTTGTTTGCGGAGTTGTGTGATGGCGTACCTGCGTCGGCGTTCCTCGACGGTCCATGGCTTGCTGTAGGTGGATCATGTCCAGCGCCGGGAAGACGTGTAGTGCCGGGTCCATGGTGTTCGGCTCCGGTTCTCGATTTCGCGCTCCGCTGTGGTGCTTCCGTATGCTCTGAATGGCGGGTTTCTCCGCTGCGGTGGGCCTGGCTGTTTTGCGCATCCTAATTTGTATGGCGGGAGGGACATCATTCCGTACGGCGGTGGCTCTGTATTGGTTGTCTCCGCCACGGGCGCGTTTTGATGGCGGTGCGAGTTGCACCGCGGCGGACGGGCAATGGGCTGTGTTTGGCCATTGTAATATGGCGGACGGGTGCACCGCTGCTCACGGGCGGAAAACAGCGTTTTCTCCCACCGCCAGCATCGCTTAGGTGCATCCGCCAGTCATCGTAATGGACCCCTTAGTGTAGCACAAGTCATGGACCCTTTATGATTGAATCTCTGTGTGTGATCTGATGATTACTGTTGTACTTGTTACCAGCACCAACCATTCCCGGAGGGCTGGCTTACACTCACCCCACACGCATCCAGCACAGACGTCACTGGACATGTGACCCTGGTAATAAAAAGGAGTCGAGTGCACGTGCTTGTATCCAGTTCCACTATCTATCTGTGTCCGTGTGTTCATTATGTATGCTGCCCCTGGGCCCTACCACATTACATTGTGCTCTGGACAGCGTATGCAACCAACTTACCTTTGACAGTGGGAGAAAACTTTGGTTATGTAACTTTGTCTCGCTCATTTTACAAGTACGTACGTAGAGACTGGATGATTAGTGTACTGCAAGGAGAGTGTATAGTGAATTTATAAGTGCGTGGGGATTGGCGGAGTGATTGTATAAGTACATATGTTGGCGCACCCTAACTCCGACAACGAGCTTGTCTCTAATTGGCTGCCCTCCATGTCCCAAAAACTGAAATTTGGATTTTGCATGGCTCAGTATTGCTACAGCTGCAATACTCCACTGAATGTGCAATAAACATTCACACCCACACAGATGTGTCATGTCCACCATCTTTCTTGTGTGGAACTATGGATGAATGTAGGGTCAGTGATTCCCCGTACCTTCCATGTTGGCCATGTTCAGGGACTTGGCTCACAGAGTGACACATTGACGCTTGCGACCCGGGTGATGGCAGCACTACAACAAGAACACCGGCATGGCCAGTGTTGCAAGATTTTTTAAGCATTCTCTAGCCCAAAGACAACCAAAAAGTAGCCCAAACTAGCCCAATATTGCTACTTTAAGGAAGGAGGGGCAGGGACATCGTCGAGCAGGCGGTGAATGGATTGGAATTGATGTTGCAGCAGGCTGCCAAGTAAATATTTGTCTAATAAAGCGCTTTAACATACTAGTTTGCTGGAGCGCTGTATATATATTTATAATCTAGCAACTAGCACAAACCTAAATTTTACCGCACAACCGGGAAAAATATAGCCCAATTGTGCGTGATCTAGCCCAATCTGGCAACAGTGCTGCATCAGTTGATTCCTCATACAGCTCACGATGGAGCCACGCCCATAGCTCCGGAGTCATTCTTCACAGCCTCACGCAGAACTGGCATACGCCAGGCCAGCCCACTCCGCTTACACTTACAGGGAAGGACAACAACGCTACATGGCCCAGATTTTCATTGCAGTGATCTGCTGGTCACACCCTAGTTGTCAGTATGCCACAGCCACTCCCTCACGGCTAGTATACACCCACACCACACCCATCCAGCACAGGCGTCACAGGACACGTGACCCTGCCAATAAAAAAGACAGGGCGCACGTGCTCAACGCCATTTCAGAGTTGCTCGCACCGGATGCACTGCGGCCGGCACAGGCACACCGGCACGGGACAGTGACTTTCGGTCCACTGAGGTACGGGTACCGTAACTGCTGAGCGGGTGTACAGCCTGCGGTGATGGCCCGTCCAGGTTTTGTGTGCCCTGCTGGACCGCAGTGTAGGCCTGAGCCACCGAACAGGGAGGCCTACCACCACTTGCGTGGCCTCACTGTTCACCGAGTTAGTGGCACCGCAAGGACTGAGCGGGTGTGCAACCTGCAATGATGATAGGTGCACTAGTATGTCCTCTGGCATGGCAAAATCAAGACGCAGCACCAAATGTGAGACCTGTTGGCCTGTGGAGCGGGACTGCATGATGCGGAGGGTGCCCTGTCCGCGAAAAGGTGAGCAGTGAGGCCTGGGTGCGCAGCGGTGGGCAAATACGTCTGGGCGGCGGGAGTGGATATACAAAGGCGGCACAGCGATTTAGGCGTACGCAATTGTATATACTCTCCCATTACTAATTCTGTACTATGTTTAGATGTGGGAGCTTGAGGGCTCCACTAGGTCCCGGCATGTGGTTGGAGACACAGCACTCACTGTCCCTCTTCATCTCTTCCTTTCTCTCCTTCACACTCTTTCTCTCTCTCTTCTTCTCTCACTCTTTCTCTCTTTCTCTTTGTCTTCCTCTCACTCACTCTTTCTTTCTTTTTCTCTCTCTCTTCCTGTCACTCCCACTGTTTCTCTCTTTCTCTCTGTCTTCCTCTCACTCCTTCTTTCTTTTTCTCGGTCTTCCTCTCACTCTTTCTTTCTCTCTCCTAATCTCTCTTTCTCTCTCCTTTGATGGACGCATGACGCACAATCTTTTCTTGCTTTTTGTCTTGCAGGCCTGCAATGAAGCGTGGCCATCCTGCAATCAACACTCAACCTGAATTGTGAGCTCCGCTCTCCGCGTGTACACAATGGGTGAGGAGGTTTCTTCGGCACGTGGTGGACCCTTTTCGACACACGCCGGTGGTGTAAGGTGAGCAGAGAGGCTTGTTTATGCAGCGGCGGGCAGTCACCTCCGGGCAGTGGGAGTGGATGGGATGCAGCAGCCTCGGTGCACAGCGGCACGCAGTCACCTCCGGGCAGTGGGAGTGCATGGGGTGCAGCAGCCTGGGTGCGCAGCGGCTGTCATACACCTCTGGGCAGTGGGAGTGGATGGAGTGCAGCAGCCTGGGTGTACAGCAGCGGGTAGACACCTCTGGGCAGTGGAAGTGGATGGGGTACACTGGCCTGGATACACAAAGGCGGGACATCGATTTAGGCATACGCAGTTGTATGTACTCATCCATTACTGATTCCATTTTTATGTTTCAGATGACTAAGCTTGAGGGCTGCCCTATATCCCGGCATGTGGTTGGAGACACACCGGTGACAGAAAGGTGAGCTGTGAGGATTTTCTCCACAGTGTCAACACTCACTCTCCATCTCTTCCTTTCTGTCACTCACACTCTTTCTCTCTCTCTCACTCTCTATCTCTTCCTTTCTCTCTCTCACACTCTTTCTCTCTTTCTCTCTTTCTCTGTCTCTTCCTCTCTCTCTCATTCTTTCTTTCTCTCTTCCTCTCTCACTCTTTCTCTCTCTCTTCCTCTCTCTCACACTGTTTCTCTCTCTCTTCCTCTCTCTCACACTGTTTCTCTCTTTCTCTCTTCCTTGTATCTCACTCTCTCTCTTTCTCTGTCTTCCTCTCTCTCACACTTTCTCTCTTCCTCACTCTCACTCTTTCTCTCTTCCTCACTCTCACTCTTTCTCTCTCTCTCTTCCTCTCTCTCACTTTCTCTCTCTCTTCCTCTCTCTCACTCTTTGTCTCTCACTGTTTCTCTCTCTCTTCATCTCTCTCACTCTTTCTCTCTGTCTTCCTCTCACTCACTCTTTCTTTCTTTTTCTCTCTCTCTTCCTGTCACTCCCACTGTTTCTCTCTTTCTCTCTGTCTTCCTCTCACTCTTTCTTTCTTTTTCTCTCTGTCTTCCTCTCACTCTTTCTTTCTCTCTCTCTCTCTCTTTCTCTCTCCTTTGATGGACGAATGACGCACAATCCTATCTTGCTTTTTATCTTACAGGCTGTGAATCACGAATCGACGTCCCCCCCCCCCATCACCGCAGCTGAACGCGTGTACAAACTGCGAGGATGTGTGGCCATCCTGACAACGCCTGACAAAGTTGCTTCAGCACGTGGTGCACCCTCTTACACACACGCCGGTGGCGGAAGGTGAGCAGAGATACTTCTTTCCGCAGCAGCGGGCAGTAACCTCTGGGCGGTGGGAGTGGATAGTGTGCAGCAGCCTGGGCGCACAAGAGCGCACAGACACCTCCGAGCAGTGGGAGTGGATGGGCTGCAGCAGCCTGAGTGCGCATTGCCGAAACAGATAATTAGGCGTGTGCAGTTGTATGTACTCTGCAATTACTAATTCTATACTATCTTTCAGATCACTAAACTTAAGGGTGCACTATGTCCCGGCACGTGGTTGGAGACACATCGGAGGCACAAAGGTAAGCTGCGAAGATTTTCTCCAGTGTCAACACTCCCTCTCCATATCTTTCTTTCTCTCTCTCACACTTTCTCTGTTTCTCTGTCTGTTCCTCTCTCTCATTCTTTCTTTCTCTCTCTTCCTCTCTCTCACTCTTTCTCTCTCTTTCTCTCTATCTCTCTCTCACACTGTTTCTCTCTCTCTTTTCCTTGTATCTTACTCTTTCTCTTTCTCTCTCACTCTTTCTCTTTCTCTGTCTTTGTCTGTCTTCTTCTCTCTCACTCTTTCTCTCCTCTCTCTCACTCTTCCTCTCTCTCTCTCTTCCTCTCTCACTCTTTCTCTCTCTCTTTCTCTATTTCTTTGTCCTTCCTCTCTCTCTCACTCTTTCTTTGTTTCTCTCTTTCTCCCTCACTCTCTCTCTTTCTCCTTTGCTGGACGCATGACGCACCATCTTATCTTTCTTTTTGTCTTACAGGCTGTGATTCACAAATGGTCCAGCGATGACACAACATGGCTGTACATAGTTTTATTTGTTGTTGTTTTGTTTTAATAAAATGTTTTATATGTAAATCCATACATGACTAAGATTTTTATTTGTCCAACCTAACGTGACTGTCACATTTGTTTGTGGGGGGTGAGGGGAGATGGCGGACAAGGAACTCCTACTGGGGGATGTCGGAGCAGTGTTGGGTGTCCGACCTGCATGATCGTTGCCTCCATTACATCTGTTCTCAGAGACTTAAGAGCCGACGGTCTGGCTCATAGATGAAGAACTGCGAGCCGACTAGCAGGCTCATAGAGGGAGAACCGCGGCCCGTCAGTTCGCAGAGGAAGAGCTGCAGGCCAGCTCGCAGAGGAACACCTGCGGGCCGACTAGTATAGGGAAAGGTGCGGGCCATCGGCTTCCAAAGGGATAGCTGCGGAACACTGATGTGGGGAGAGGGAGCGTGAAGAGCGTATCTCGCAGAGAGACACCTCCGGTATATTTCCAGTATTGGCTTCACAGATACAACTGCGGGCCCGAGAACTCGCACCCGAAGAGCTGTGAGCCGACAAGTGGTTCGCAGAGGCAGACTTGCGGGCCCAAGTATATTGTTGGAGGTATGCTGTTGATGGTGGAAAAGGGTGCCTTACCTGCTGATGTAGGGAGACGCAGCTTGAAAGCGGTATCTCGCACAGACAGAGCTCCGGTATATTAAATTGCCCCCGGGACCTTTCTTTTATATTTTCACTCGATGCGAGGCACAAGATGGCTGCTAACACTTCCTGGTTTGAATTGTTAGCAGCCAATCAGAGGCAAGCTCGTGCTCGGGAGTTAGGCACAGTCCAGATATATATATCTTTTTTTCCTTTAATATCTCAAAAACTACTGAACGGATTTACACCATTTCCACAAAACAGCGCTTTCTGCACCAAGACCTTTCTCCCTGCCAAATTTGCAATTCTTTCTTTGTCACACAGTACATGTAATGCACCGCTCTCATCAAGAATGGAATCAGTAATGGCACAATTTCCCTGTTGCTCCACACATAAATACATGTAAAGAACAAATCAGAATAGTTCCTTTATTTTTTCAAATTGCAAAACTTCTCTCTATTGGTTATTTTTGAACTTTCCATATAAACAGTTTTTTAAAAATTTAAGAACACATACAGGTGAGAAGTTCAACGTATCCTATCAACAAACTTTCTAGAACATTCTACGACACGTGCAGGTTAAAAGGTCATCATTTTTTCAAACCTAACGATATTTTTTTGCAACATTTTCTCGAACATTTAAGGGCACGTGCAGGTTAAAAGTTCACCATTGTTTTAAGTTCGAACAGTGCCTTCCAAATGCAAGTAGCAGGTGTGGTTGAACTGAGCAAATTGTATCCTATCATATGAACTCTACGTTGAAACTGCTTTTTATTAACCAATCACAAAGATGCTTTTCGACAAACTAAAATGCACCCTACTTTTTAGTAAACAATGTTTTTCATCTCCCAATCAGTTATCGTTTTGTATGAGAAAAAAAAGTAGTTCCCCATCTTTAAACATATCTCTTATTCTACGAACGGACTGCATGAGCCACAGACATCTATCCATATCTTCCAGCTACACCTTCAAAATGCTAGTGTGGATCGTAGGACATAGCTATGTTTTCTGGTGCAAGAGGTATGCAGAACAGAGCCGTATTGACTTAGACCTAGGTTTACAAAATGTGGACATTAAATGGTTTGGACAGAGAGGATTGAAGTGGCACCAATTACTCCCTTTGGTTAAAACATGTTTGCATCTCCAACTCCCTGACCTCATGATTGTGCACTGTGGTGGAAATGACCTAGGCACATTGACTGGGGTAGGTTTGGAAATGCTAATGAAGGACACCTTTAGACAATTGATGTTGCTTTTGCCTCAAACTGTCTTTGTATATTCCAATATTTGCCAAAGACAGAAGTGGAAATGGTCAAACAAATGTTTTCCTCAGATTGAAAAATCTAGGAAGAATGTCAACAAAGCAGTGTCTGCATACCTCAGAGACCATAGAATGGGGTCGATCTACAACAACAACATACGTTATGATATGGCTGATATCTACAGAAGTGATGGAGTACACTTCACAGATCAGGGAAATCGAGTTTTTCTGAATAACCTGAAGCTGTGCATCCGCACTTATATGTAGCTCCAACTAATAAACACAAAGGCTCTTTTTAGAGCCGCCTTATATTCCCAATATCGGTTCACAGACTGACAACTGCGATCCGGCTAGCACAGGGAGACCTGCGGGCCATCGGGCAGCCTCGCAAAGGGAGAGCTACAGCCCGTGGGCTCCGCTCGCACAGAGAGAGCTACGGGCCATTGGCTCGCAAATGCAGAGCTGTGAGCCAATGGACTGGTAGTGTTTTATGGTTAGGGTAGTGCAGTGGTGTTTGTGTAGTGTAGGGGGTCCTGCTGTGGGTAGTGTTTTAGGGTTTACGGTAGTGCAGTGGTGTTTGTGTAGTGTAGAGGGTGGTGCTGGGGGTACATTTAGGGTTTAGGGTAGGGCAGTGGTCTTTACGTAGTGTAGGGGTCCTGCTGTGAGTAGTGTTTTAGGGTTTAGGGTAGTGCAGTGGTGTTTGGGTAGTGTAGAGGGTCGTGCTGGGGGTAGCGTTTTACGGTTTAGGGTAGTGCAGTGGTGTTTCTGTAGTATAGGGGGTCATGCTGGGGTAATGTTTTAGGGTTTAGGGTAGTGCAGTGGTGTTTCTGTAGTGTAGGGGGTGGTGCTGGGGGTAGTGTTTTAGGGTTTAAGGTAGTGCAGTGGTGTTTCTGTAGTGTAGGGGGTCATGCTGGCAGTAGTGGTTTAGTGTTTAGTTAGGTAGTGCAGTGGTGTTTGGGTTGTGTAGAGGGTCGTAACGACAGACTGACTCACAGAGCTCCGAGCCAACGGACTGGCTTCTAAAGGCATAGCTGCGACCTCGTGATGTGGGGAGAGGCAGCGTGAAAGGAGTATCTTACACAGCTACAGATGCCAGTGTTGCCTTGCAGAGGTAAAACTACACACCCGATGGCTTCTACACGGAGAGATGCGAGCTGACGGACTAAGTCACAAAATGGCTGCCAACACTTCCTAGTTTCAACCGTTCACAGCCAATGAGCTGCGAGCTCGTGCTCGTAACCCTCAGCCAATCAGATGTCAGAATTCTCAAATATCGATATCTGTAAAATTAGATATTTCTCAAAAACTACTGAACGGATTTACACCATTTCAACAAAAGCGCGCTTTCTCGACCACAACCTTTCTCCCTCACAAACTTGGCGTAATTCCGTTCAGCAGTTTGACCTGTAGCCTTGTCTAAGGTTTCCTATGGAAAATGCATTGAGAAAACACATTTTGGGACTCCCCTTTTTTCTCAGCCCCCCCTTGACCAAACACCCCCAAACTTTCAAGATAGGAGCTGATCAAAAAAGAGAAACTTTTTTGAAAGATTCGTCAAACGACGCCAAAGTTATAAGCACATGGAGGGCTCCAGGAGAGGGGCCGCGCAACCCCCCTCCCAACATGAGTGAAGCTGCAGGCAACCCAGCGGACCCCCGCAGCCCCAGCGACCCCCAGCTATTATTTTTTAAGAAATGCCCGCGGGAACTACCCCACCCAGGGACCTCATTAAAATAAAACGCGGGAACCCGCGACCACAGCGCAAATTGCGCCGATTATTATTATTTTTTATATATAGAAAAAATGCTTTTTTTGGCCCTGGGGTCCTTCTGGGACCCCCTGAGCAGGCCTAGGGGGTCACGGTATTTCTACCCTGCCCCATTCGCTTGTTTTATACCTTTGTTTCTCTGTTTTCTAGTGACTCGCTTCTACCGAGCCACAAGATGGCTGCCAACACTTCCTGGTTTGGAGTGTTCGCAGCCAATCACAGTGAAACTCGTGCACGGGACTTAGGCTCCGCCCAGATATCGAAACTTTTATTTTTCTTATTTCTCAGCAACCACTGAACGGATTTACACCATTGTACAAAAGGTCGCTTTCTGAGCCAAGCACTACCTTTTTGCCAAATTTGGGGTAATTCCGTTCAGTAGTTTCGGCTGTAGCCTTGCACAAAGTTTCCTATGGGAAATTGCTTTTTTGACTCTTATTTTTTATATTTCTCAAAAACTACTGAACGGATTTACCCCATTTAAAAAAAGATCACTTTCTGAACCAAGCTCTACCTTTCTGCCAAATTTGAGGTAATTCCGTTCAGCAGTTCGGGCTGTAGCTCGTCGCAAAATTTCCTATGGAAATTAACATGGAGAAAACGCGTTTTGGGACCCCCCTTTTTCTCAGCCCCCGCTTGACAAATCACCCCCAAACTTTTAGGATAGGAACTAACCTAAAAAGTGCAACGTTTTGTAAATTTTCATAAAGATTCGTCAAATGACGCCAAAGTTATTAGCAAATCAAAAAATGCTTTTCCTATGGAAACTAGGTTGTAACTATAACTACCTACTGGCAACCGCCAGTAGGTAATATATATATATATATATATACATATATACATATACATATACATACACACACACATATATATTTATATATATATTTACACACACACGCATTTATATATATATTATATATGCATATATATGTGTGTGTTTTTTAATACCCCCTAAAACCCCAAAATACTCCAATAACCATACCCCCCAAAAATCCTAAAAATACCCATACCACCCCAATACCCATACTCCTAAACCCTAAATTTACCCTTAGCACCCCAAATCCCATACCCACCCTGAACCCTAAAATTACCCTAAGCAACCCCAAAACCCAAACCCACTCTAATCCCTAAAACTACCCGGGGCACCCCAAACCCACCCTGAACCCTAAAATTACCCTGGGCATCCCAAAACCCAAACCCACCCGGAACCCTAAAATTATCCTTGGCACCCAAAACCCAAACCCACCCTGAACCTTAAAATTACTTGTAGCACCCCAAAACCCATACCCACTCTAAAACCTAAAATTACCCGTAGCACCCAAAAACCCAAACAAACCCTATAATTACCCCAGGATGCCTGTTTCCGGTCCAGGGAAGATCAGTTTGGGCTGGACTGTTCCCATGAGGCACAGGGTCAAGACTGATTTGCATATAGCTGGGTCTGAACTGGGTTGGCAAAGTGAGCTAAAGAATGATGATGGATTCAACCCAGATTTGTGACTGGGGGTGAGTGTCTGAAAAGTTTCAGCGCTCCATTTATCATCTCCTTGTGTATGCTTTTTTTGCCCTAAGTTGGCAGGGTATGCCCAGACGTGGGTCCCTAGCTCACCTTGCCACTGGATTCAAGCTAGCCTGGCTGATGAGGGGTGTTGCTCCGAAACCAGTCCCAGGATGCTTGTTTCCGGTCCAGGTAAGACCTGACTTCGCAGTTTGGGCTGGACTGTTCCCATGAGGCATAGGGTCAAGACTGATTTGCAAATAGCTGGGCCTGCACTGGGGTGGCGAAGTGAGCTAAAGAATGATGATGGATTCAACCAAGATCTGTGACTGGGGGTGAGTGTCTGAAAAGTTTCAGCACTCCGTCCATCATTTCCTTGTGTTTGCCCTAAAATTACCATTGGCACCTCAAAACACATACCCACCCTGAACCTTAAAATTACTCTTAGCACCTCAAAACCCAAACCAACCCTGAACCCTAAAATTACCCTTGCCACCCCAAAACCCAAACCCACCCTGAACCTTAAAATTACTTGTAGCACCCCAAAACCCATACACACTCTGAACCCTAAAATTACCTGTAGCACCCAAAAACCCAAACAAACCCTAAAATTACCCCAGGATGCCTGTTTCCGGTCCAGGGAAGATCAGTTCGGGCTGGACTGTTCCCATGAGGCACAGGGTCAAGATTGATTTGCATATAGCTGGGTCTGAACTGGGTTGGCAAAGTGAGCTAAAGAATGATGATGGATTCAACCCAGATTTGTGACTGGGGGTGAGTGTCTGAAAAGTTTCAGCGCTCCATTTATCATCTCCTTGTGTTTGCTTTGTTTGCCCTAAGTTAGCAGGGTATGCCCAGACGTGGGTCCCTTGCTCACTTTGCCACTGGATTCAAGCTAGCCTGGCTGATGAGGGGTGTTGCCCCGAAACCGGTCCCAGGATGCTTGTTTCCGGTCCAGGTAATACTTGACCTCGCAGTTTGGGCTGGACTGTTCCCATGAGGCATAGGGTCAAGACTGATTTGCAAATAGCTGGGTCTGCACTGGGGTGGCGAAGTGAGCTAAAGAATGATGATGGATTCAACCAAGATCTGTGACTGGGGGTGAGTGTCTGAAAAGTTTCAGCACTCCGTCCATCATTTCCTTGTGTTTGCCCTAAAATTACCCTTGGCACCCCAAAACACATACCCACCCTGAACCTTAAAATTACTCTTAGCACCTCAAAACCCAAACCAACCCTGAACCCTAAAATTACCCCAAAACCCCAAAACCCAAACCCACTCTAAACCCTATACTTACCTTATACTTATATGTAAAACACATATGCCTTTACCATTCATGCCTTTACAACGAAATTTGTTGTAAAGGCATGCGTGGTAAATGCATGTGCGTTTGCTACATCAAGAAACTGTTAGAACAAATAGGAAGAGGGGAATGTTTTAGTACTCCAGAATTAACTGCAAATATTTCAAAATATCAGCTGAAAAAGGATTTGTTATCCATGTTAAAACTGGACAATTAGCGTACAGAGCTGGGTAAGAAGAAAGTCCAGGAGTACTTGCCGCTGGTTTGCACTGAATGTATAGAGCCTTATTTTTTGTTCCCTCTAAGCCGGTCAGCAAGATTTTCATTGATTAGATTTAGGTTCAGCATAGCCCATTTCTTGGTTTCTTATCTCCGTAAGGCGTATTGTGATGCTGAGCTCGAACTATGTCCGTGTGATTCTGGGTCTAAACAAAATATGGAGCATTTCTTATTTTTCTGCCAGCGATATTCCGGACCACAGAGAAATTTCATTATCCCACTATTAAAGGCCTTGGATATAAGGAAATGTAGTCCTGCTCTGTATTATCTACAGCTTTTGAAAACAGTAGAAATATGCCAGATGGCTTATAATTTCATCTCTTCTGCGGTTCGCTTACGTAATTTAGTGGGAAAATGATTAATACGCTGTCCTGTTGTGATAATGAACAATATATTTTTTTATGTATAATGTATTTTATTTGGGGTTTTTAACTGTGTGTTAATGAGCTTAAATGATGTTTATTGACTTATGGTGACTTTTTCATAAGTTGAACTGGATTGATATATCTTGTAAGTCGTTCATTTAACATGGATTTTATTAAGACTCATTGACTTGATTTGTATGCACTTTGGCACGTGAGCACTTTGCCCTTTGACTTCTCTTCTGTAAAATTATTATGAATTGCTTTTGTTTTAACTATACACAGTGATTAGTTATGATTTTAATTATATTTTAATTATATGTTTGATGTACTCTTTTATGGTTATGGAAATAACCGAATAAAAGAATTTGATGATGAGACACATGCGAGAGGTCTGTCTGATATCAGTAACGGTGTTTGTGGTGGACGTGCTACGGTGGAACCCTTCATCTGCTGACAGATGTCGCCCTTAAGGACAAAACCCTTGGTCTGTTTTGGGAAGACCTGGCCTCCAATAACGTTGTTTCAGTAGTGTCAGGGGTCCCACCAGGGCAGTAGGGTCTAGGGATTAATGCCTGTATGCAAGGAGGACCCAGAAACCATATGGCGTCTTAGTGTTTGTTTTATTTGTTCCAAACAGGTTTTGTGCTCAAAAGATAGTCCGGTTTCCAGAATACGCTCCAGCAATCACCGATGGTTGGAGGGTCCGGTCTGAGTACGTGGCTCGCCATCGTGGCCTCGTAGAGCAGGGAAAACAATAAACAAAAGAAAACAAAATACCACAGGTCAGTGGGTTTGGCCAATACGTTCTTGGAATCGGGAGGGGGACTGTGAGGGATCACCAAATACCGCCACCTTGTGCAGCCCCTTTTAAAGAGACGGACGGTGTCCTCCCTCTAAGAATTGCCCTTCCCCACCCAGTGCCCCGAGAACCCCCGTAGTCTGAGCCGTACCTTGTCCAGCCACACTCCTCCTGGAGAGTGGAGGGGCGGCGCGCGGTTTCGTTGGCCTCCTGCCATCTTCTTGTCCTCCGGGACCCTGGCTCCAGCTGCCTTTTTGGGGTACGCCCGACGTTTCACCCAAAGGACTGGCATGGTCTCCGCTTCTCCGCGACCTTCCAGGTTCGCGCTCACCTTCTCTAGCTGCAGTCCGTCCTTTTCCTCCTTCTTCTTGCCGCTTTCTCCTGATAGCAGCAGGGGGTGACGTCGTCATACGGGACTCCTCCTCCAGGACACTTCGCGGTGAGTTAAAGGGGCCCTCCGCAGCCTGCATATGGAGCATTAGTACGTCATCTTCTGTATGCAACGGGGTGCACGTATTCAGTTTCCCCCAGTCCGTCCTTAGTCTCCCGACAAGTAGTGAAACAGTTGCAGTGATACCTGCATGTGCTGAACCCAGACCCTCATGCACAGCTAGAATTAATCCTAATCTGCGATCAATGTTTGGTATTAATCTATCCCCCACTCCTGGAATTTGAGCATACGGAATGTTTTGCACATCTAACTTGTAGGAGTACTTGAGTGGAAAACCTTTTGGCAAGGCTGAGCTGTTGTTGCGTGTAGGGTTCACAGCTATCATTATCTGTCCGTCTATCCTTGTACTAGAATGAATGATTGCAGCAATGGCAGCAGTTCTCACTGTCGCCTTGGCGGCTTCATCAGCTAGTGAATTCCCTTCAACGTGCACGCCAACACGCTGATGACTCAATGTGTGAATTACATGAGCCTGTGGCAAGCTTTTTTTCAGGGCTGCCACTTGTTCCCACAGCAACTTGTGCTTTATTGTGCAACATTTGGAATCTCTACACCCATTCTGGCTCCAATACTGAAGATATTTATTGTATGACTGGACACAGTAAAATGAATCGCATCAATGAGTGTGGGGAATTCTCAATCAGTATTTTTTAGTGCCAGTATCAGAGCTTTTAGTTCTGCCAATGGTGCCGTGCAATCTCCTAGAGACTGTGTCTGTGTATTGCTAGGACGGAAATTGCAGTCCCACATACGTCCCTTCACAATCGCACATGCTGCGCTGTATTGCTGTTTACTTCCTGTGGCCGGCTGGGCAGATCCGTCAGTGTAAATGATGTATTCATACTGATCTAGAGGCATTATTTAAATCGTGAGAGGATATTCTTATTCGTACTGTAGGAATGCTTGTGTTTTTAATTTAGAATGAAATTTGTAGTCTACATCTGTTACAGTGAGAGAATTAGCCCATTGTATTTGTCGTGTATGCAGTGCTTTTTCGTTTGGAACGCTTGCTTTAGTAACAGCCTCTAAGGTTGGTACTGGATTCATGACAATTATGCATTTCCCCTGTGCTAGTGCTCTTTCTCTCACTACAGCAGTCTGTACTGCTGTCAGTATCTTTTCTGTGGATGCAAAACGCATTTCAGCGTTTGTGTACAAATGTGATTTGTATGCAATGGGCACAGTTTCGCCTTCATTGAAGGTGAGGTAAGTGTACCATGATTGACCCGCGACTACACGGATCACCAAATTTGTGGTGTTTACACATGTGTGTAAGTGTTTGGAAGCTATCATGGCAGCTTGTACGGAACGGAGAATTTCTGTGTGTTCCTGTGTCCAATGTTGAACTGAAAAATCAGGTCTGATTAGGTCGTAAAAATGTTTGACCTTTTCTGCGTAATTCAAAATAAATGTTCTTCCAAAATTTAGAACTCCAAAAATGGATTGTAAACTTTTCAGAGTCTTCGGAGGTTGGAATAGCGCACATTTTTCTAAAAAATGTGCTGCCAGGCTTTTTCCTTTACTTGAAAGCTTATATCCCAAAAATAGGACATTGAGGTGGACAATTTTTAATTTTTTAAGGTTAAATTTGTTGCCCACAGTGGTGAAGCCCAAAATTATGTTGTTCACCCTTTGCAAGTGATCCAATAACTCACCAGCCCGTCAGATAAATATCATCTTCATAGGACAATGCCTCCTCATCACAATTTTGAAGTAACTCTGATACACTTGCTGAGAACAACCCGGGGCTATTCCTATACCCTTAGGGCAGTCTACAGAATTGGTGTTGAGAGCCAAGCCCTGAAAATGCTGTCAGATGTCTGCTTCCCGGCAGAATATTTTGGCAGAAGAATCCATTTGAGATATCTAGTGTTGTTTTGTATTTCTTCCCCGCAATGTTATTCATTAATGAGGCACAGTGTGCATTTTGTACTGAAAATGTTTTTGTGAAAGTGTTCAAATGCCTGTAGTCTAAAATTAGCCGGTATGAATTGTCGGCTTTCATTACGGGAAATAAAGGATTATTCATGGAAGAGGGGCAATTCTCAATCACACCTTGATATTCAAGTTGATCTAAGATCTCCCTTACTTGTTTCTTTTTGTCATGTTTTATTGGGTACTGTCTCTGTGGAGTTGGAGTAGTTTTTAATGGGATTTGATGGTGAGGTGACTCAGCATCCCACCCTACAAGACTGCAGTAAAGTGCGGGAGGTAGCGCTAATGCCCACTCCTGCAAGTAAGAATGTTTTAGTGATTCTAGAACGAGGTCGGAGAAAGCCCATAAAATGACCTCTTCCCCCTTTAGGCAATCCATGATGAACTCAGGCGGCCAATCTCTTTCAGTCAAAAGGATGTTGTATCCATATGTCAGGTTCTCCCACTTTCACTTTTCTGGGTATGTCCCCCTCCATTGGAGTGTAATCTTGTGTAAACGATGTGGGACACTTACCCGTGTATCAGGTGTTTCCACCGTGATATGTCCATTCAATGCTGCTGTCACCAGAAATTCCATCAGGTTCTGACGAGCTATTGTTACTTCTGCTGCACTGTGTAGCATTGTCAGAGCCCATTCCCCATTCAGTAGTAGAGTTCTCAGTAGCCTGGGCATTTCTTATTTTAAGGTTAGCTACCTTCTTCTTTTTAAATTGAGTTTAGGTTTTGGGTTTATCTTCTTGTTTGATAATGTAGTCTGAAGTGCGATGTGTGTCTCTTGGCTTGACTCGCTCTTCTGATCTGTGGTCTAACCGTCCTTCCCTCTCTGAGGTTTTTGAGGAACCCTGAAAGGAACAAGAGGAACGTGTATCACTATCCTGATACCTGTCAGGTTTTTAATATTGTCATGGTTTCTAAGGTTATATTTAACATTGGAGGGCTCCTGTTGAGAAGACCCACCCCATGATCCTGATGCATTCTGCTTATTAATTTTAAATTGTTTGTTATCCCATTTCTTTTTAGAAGAATCGGGTGCTTGCTTTGAGTTATCCTTTTCAGGATTACCCATTAATTGTGATTTCACAGGTCTAGCTCCTAAATTATCTCTACCCAGCGAAGCATAGGTATCTTTGATAATTTTAGGTAGTTCTCGCTCCTGTTCTGCAGGAGTGCATTGCCTCAGGCGTTGGCGCAGGCCACGCCTGAGGGACCGCTGCTGGCTCCCCTTTTATGTTAGCTAACATAATTGTGGATACCTGGCCAAAACTGCCTATCAATTTCATCTCTAAGTCCAGAGTAGGTTCTGCTCTGTACTCATTCTGTATTTGTTTAAATATTTCTGGTATGATTGCTAATGTGGGGGTACCCTGTGTTCTGATATAAACAGCAGCAAAAACTGTACCCCAAGTTGTACAAACCTCTATCGGGGGAGCTATTCCTATTGGCAAGCAAATAGTCAGTATTCTGTGTTTTTCTTGTGGGCCTGTATGTGGAAATACGGCTTCAAGCTGTGCGATTTTCTGTGCTATCCAGAACGGCATTTGCTCACGTTTAGCGGGCATTCTTCCCATAATTGCGTTCAGCATTTTTGGGGTGATTTTTGTCGAAGTCCCTTGTGGTTGAGCAGCTTGAGTGACCCTTAAATGTTGAAATGTAAGTGTTTGCATTACGAACTGTGTAAGATTTCTATACAGTTTTACTATTTCTTTGTAAAGTGTACGTAATTCTGCTGTAGCAATGTTTCAATCTCTAGATGCGGTTTGTAAGCAGCTAGGACCAGCCATGTCGCTCCTTCTCTGCTGAGCGGACTGAGTATCACATTTGTTGTGGTGTGGGGGAGGACACCTTTAAACCAATTTATATGCTCTTGGTAAGCTAACGGGACTTCTATGTCCTCGTTAGAAGAGTATTCTTCAGGTGTCTTATCTGGAATGTAAGTATGAAACAAATGTGTGCGTGCATCTGCAGGTGGGAATTTGACCCAAGAATTGAATACCTCTGTCCTGACTGCCTCGTGCGCCTCAATCACGAAGGTAACAATCCCACCTATTGATGGGAGGCCATAATCTACTAATTTCAAAGTAAGTGCATGTCTGCAATTTTCTGAAATTAAGAGTACCTTCCTGCTCAGATTCTTTTGCACTTGCACCACTCATACCAGCGTCTACAGTCTGAGACATTATGGAGGAATTATTAGAAAAGAGATAAAAGTTTGCACAATGTGGGGGAACTATAATCCTTGAAGCTTGAACAAACCTACAGAAAATACATAGGATATACCTACTCAGCTGCGGCGGATTTTCCCTTTCCACTCCAGACGTCTCTGGGTAAATGTGAGTGGAGGACTCTGAGAAAGCACGACTGAACTACTCAGATTTGACCGTTAAATAAGAACTAAACCAACGTTGGAGGCGCCATGTCATGTAGTTCCTACAAATATATAGGATCTGCGCGTTTAGATAACATAAACTGAGGGATTGGTGTTCAGCCTGATTCCAGACACCCCCAATGGATATGTTAGCCTTTAGACCAGCTAGCGCACAGTGCCACCATAAGCCCCCTAACCTTAACAATGGGCGAATAGTTTCTGGCAACTATGAAACATGACAACCCTTGATCCTTCAGGGATTGTGGAAACAGTACACCACTTTTCACTCAGTCAAACCTGCTCACTTAGTCTCAGAGAGATGCACAGAATAAACGATGGGGACATTTTCAATAACCATTTATTGAACCAGCGTCATTCTAGTATAAAACATGTTTTCTGCGACAATCATTAGACAGAAACAGATGTATAAGATTACAAGCACAAACAGAGTAAATAAATGGTAGAATTCTACCATGGTTCTAAAACAGTGAATATATGCAGGCATATAGATACATGACAGTAATAAAGCATACTTCTAGGATGCAAACCCTACCTAAGTGTACTTAAGTGTACCTAGCCTGTATGTGGGTGTAAAGCCAAGAATCCCCTAGGAAAGAGCAAACCTCATTACCTGATGGGAGAGAACGAAGGACCCCGTCTTGGTCTCGAGTTGGACACCCCGCAAGGGATGTCAGACCACTGCGTGATGTCTCTTCTGCAGGCCGGGACCCCAGCGTCTTGTGTCAGCGTGTAAGCTTCTCCTTTTTAGGTCTCGCCTATGCAGCGTGCATGCGCTGCATAGGCAAAAAGACCTTTAGCAATCGCTTCGGCTTTTCAGCCAAAAACGTGCACGCGTTCCATTGCTTTCAATGGCAACGCGTGCACGTTTGGCGATTCACTTGCGGGAGCGAGCGGCGCCATATGGTAGCAATTATTGCTCCTGGTGCTGCTCGCTCCCGCAAGTGAAAGGCTTTCACTTTTTCCGACACTTTTTTTTACTTTTAGCGCGCGCGTACATACACACAAACAAACAAACACGCTCACAGTCGCTGGACCTGCGATAACAGAGCTTCTGCCTTTACTTCTACTACTACTACTGGCTAAAAAAAGGCAAAAGCCTCCTACGATGAATACTTTTTTATATCGTACGCCAATTGTCTTGCCTTTTGCTGTCACTGGCGTTGATATGGTCTCCTCTGTTCTTTCCCTGCAGGAATTGATACCGCAAAAAAATGCTCTAAAAATATGCTGGTGCCAGCGAAAGAGCATGTGTATGCACAGAAATTATTTATGTAAAATATCTGATGCCAGAGACATCTGTATGTGTTTGTTGTGTCTATAGAAGTGATGAATGCTCAGGGAGTGACATAAGAGTACAGCGCTATGACTGAGGTCATTGAAGGGATGAGTACATATTTATGTACATGTCCCATCTCGTGAAGTGATGGATCTGTGAAAAGTGATAGTTTTAAATTCATCAAAACTGCAAAAAGGCATCAGCTATGCAAAATACGCATTAGGGTACCCCCACTAAATTACTTTTACTTTTTAGAGTACTGGAACACTCATGAATTGTGCTTATGCAACTCTTAGACGTCCCGAGTCTTATGCGTCCTATCAGTGGCTGAAAAAGCACAGGCTGATATCCCAGATTAAAACTAGTGACATCAAGTGACTCACAGATCTCTGCTCTATGCACATTAGCCGGCTGAGCTATATGACTGATATGTAAACTGTAAATACGCGATCTCTTCCGGTGCTGTAAAACATGTTCTTCCTTAAGAGAGGTCAGTTTCATTTGCAGCTGTACCAAGCTACAATTCTGCTACATAGTATTTTTAATGGCAAGGTTTCAAAATTAAAAGCGTTTTATTTAAAAAACAAAAAAACAAAGGCACAGGGAGATTAGCATAAATAATAGATTCCTGCTTTGAGCATACCATTTCACCTCTCTCCAGCGTCATTCTGCTGTTCCATCTTTTCAACATCTAATCCTCGTCTTTCATCACCAGTCTGCCATTCCAATTTCCCCCTCCACCATTGTTGCATGCCATACCTCCAGCATCTTCTAATCCTTCTCTCATCACTGTGCCATAACATCTTTCTCGGGTACCATTCTGCTTTTCCACCTCTCTCCAGCACCCTGATGCCTTTCAAACTCTTTCCAACAGCATTTAACTTACTGGCATATTTCCAAAGCATTCGTCCATCACACCTCTCCAGTCGCCATTAGGGCACTCTCTCACCAGTGCCTTTCTTCTTATGCACCTCTCCTGTCCTCTTTCGCCATTTTGTTCCTTGCCAAACACCATTCTGCCACTTCATATCTTCAAACATCCTTCCAGTTGCCATCCTGTGTTCCACTCTTTCGCATTCTACCTTTACCAATCATGTTTGTCATTTCTTCACGCCACCCCGTTCTTATATTCCTTCTTTCAAGCACACTCATTCCAGTTTCTCATTCCATCTCTAATCAGACGAATTCTGATCATCCATCTTTTTCTTATGGAACTGTCATTCAGTCCCCTTGGAACGCTGTTTTGATATTTTATAAGTTGCTTACATTGGTTTGTCATTTCAACTCCCCGCAACACTATGTTTCTATTTTATCTCAGTCCCCCCAGCTTCATTCTAGTATAGCAACTCTCTATGGCATCATTCAGCTGCTCCACCACCAAGTCACCTCTGCACCCGTCAGATGTTCCATCCATCTCTGCACCATACTGCAATATATATCTTTCCATAACTGCTCACACCTTCCTTCTCTTTAGCACCTTCTGTCTTCTCGTTTAATTCAAGGACCATTCTGCTATTCTCCAGTCAGTTGCTGAATTGCGCCTTTCATTCTTTACAAAGCATCTTGATGAAATTCCATCTCTCGACAGCAACAATATGCCATTCCGTTTCTCCCATGCACTTATGAACAATTTAGTTTGCCATGTGGGGTGCCGCAGGGCTCTTCGTTGAGCCCCACCCTTTTTAGGTCTCGCCTAGGCAGCGAGCATGCGCTGCTCTAGGAGGGCCTTTAGCCATCGGTCTTCACTTTTCAAGCACTGCACTCGTGCTTGTGGCGGCATCCACATTGCGGGAGCGAGCAGCGGCACGCCACAAGCACGAGTGCAGTGCTTGAAAAGTGAAGGCTGCTCTCCCAAGCGCGCGCACCACTAGCGGGACGCTGCAGCTGCTTTCACTTTTGCCGCCACTTGGCCGCCAGCTGCTTTCATTGGCAGTTGGCTCTCAGAGACTGTACCCTTTCTTCGGATAGGCTTAAGGACGCTCAACCGGTTGCTTATTGGCTGAGGGCTCCTGGAGAATGCACGCGCTCCTGGCATGTAGCATGTAGCTGCTGCCCCTGCCCGCCTTCGGTAAACTTTAGCGGCCAGCCGTGAGATGCGAGCGATTGTCCGTCTCGGCCGAGCTGACTGCGGGGCCGGGATATCCTGCATCGGTTGTAGCCCATATAGTCAGCAAACACAAGCCTCGATGGCCTGTCTGAATGGGATATGTTGCGGTCGATAGACTTGCCCCCTCGGCTGAATGAATCGGACTGGACTTCACCCCACAGGAACTTTCTGAGGCGCATTTGCAGTGAAGAGCGGGTCGGCACATCAAGCGTCGCTCAAAGTGATTGCCGTTTCGCTGTTCTAGAGCGCAGGATAGTCCGTGGATAGTTCTTGGGCGCTTCTTTTTCTCCTAACCCGCCCTCCGTACCTACACACATCCAGCTTGCTTGAACAAGGAGTCCACCTTTCATACATGGTACGGTGCTGGCCTGCTCCATGTTCTGAAGTGGTCAGAGGTGCTCTTTACGTGTTTTCGGAAACTTCGCGTTTTCAACGGGATTCCTACCCAAATGCCAATTTATAATATTTCCATGCGGGTACTTTTTGCGTATTTTTGTCTTTTTAAAGGGTAATCCGTTCCAGTCCTTCTCACCCAGGCAGTAGATCAGCAAAGCAGGACCCAGTGCCAACTTCAGTCTTCACTCCCCTCACTCAAAGTTCACCATGTAAATCCAAATTATCTCAATTCTCCGTGGAAAATGGACGATGACGTCCATGTGTTGTACCAGGGGTGTCGGTGCCACCAGTATGAGAATTAAGTACACAAGGGACCCATTTGAGTTACACGCTATCAACCCCAGAAAGAGCACCTAATTACAGGGCGTGCTTTTCCACTGGGAGCACGCGTCCCTACCATCAGTAGCAGCAAAACGTTACATCATTAAAAAGCTGGTTACGCGATAACTTCTGCTCTCTAACCAACGAGTGATTAAGGAGGTCGGCACAGCTGTGCTCGGGCAGGTGTTTGCTACTGGGAAAGCTTTGCAATACTGTGGAAATTGAAGTACAGTTCTGTACTAAACACACCCCTCATGACTAGCAGCAGATAGATACCCACGCCAGACAGGTATAATTCGGTCACAAATAGTAATTAGAAATTAACCCGCTTTTATGAAATATACAGGGTCACCTAAAAGCGCCAGTAACATAGGTCAGAAAACAGTATTCTGTGCAATTATACAACATAAGCACTTTTTAAAAACTTTTGCACATCGAGGCTCAAGGATAGAATCTATCCTTATAATATAAGACACCCCTTAAGGATACATAAGATAAACAGCACCAATAAGATGCTCTTTTCAAACAACCATCTAGCACTTTACTTTTTTGTTTTTTTAAAGCAGTACCCTACCTGTATAATCGATCTAGGCAGAACGTATTAACTAACTACATCTACCCAGAGTCCTACACTTAGGGCACAAGTCCTATAAATCAAGCATTGGCATAGCCAATAGGTCTCGCTTTTGGGAGCTTATAAGTATTTAGTTATGCAGCACAATATCCTTGGTGCTACAACATCAACTGTTGCATGGATAAACACTTAAAAGGTCTCAAAGGCGAGACCTATTGGCTATGCCAATGCTTGTTTATCTAGTGTTGGTATGGGTCTTTTATATCATAAAGATATCCTCGGGGTTCCTTACATAATCGATATGTTGTGAGTGCGATTATGCAAATGAGCCTAGAACAATACCTGCGATTATGCTAAGCAGTTCTTTCGCCCTAGAATGAAGATAGCCATGACTTTTAAACAGAGAATGTTCATGCTGTTACGTGCATCATATGCAGGGTCTTTTCTAAGAATCCTCATGCATAATAAATGAGGCTAGTTTTAAGGAAACCGATCAACATTTATTCAGCACATAACTGGGTAAAAGGTCAGTGCTTTGAACCGTCATGCAGAGCATGTTAGGACATATGTAGGTAAAAGGTCATGTAGCTACCTAGGCTTCATTTGGGGTACATTGGGGTTCATAACACCATCTCTCTAATAACCTTTTTACCTTTGCGAAGGTACTCCCGAGTTTAAGTGGAACAGTTGCGCATAGTCACTTGTTACATATAAACCCAAATACCTTATGGGCCGGTGTGATTAAGACTGCAGCCCTACTGGGTGCTGGGCATCCGTAGCGTTGAACAGGAGCAACTTTGTTTTAGACTTGTTTACTTTGTACCCACCTAGGCCTGTAAAAGCCTGGATTTCCTTCACCCCTTTCTGTATGTTTGCACTTTTGGCCTTGAGGTATAAGAGTATATCATCCGCAAAAAGTTTAGTTTTTACCATCCCTATTATAGAGGCTAAAATTAAAGTGTTAGAACGGATTTTAACTGCAAGTGGCTCAGTGAAAAGTGAGAACAGGAGTGGAGATAGTGGGCATCCTTGACGGGTGCCCCGCTTAATCTCGACCTCACCCGCCTGTTCCGCATTAATAATTATCTTTGCTTTGGCCCCCTTGTATACTTCCTTCAACATTGTTATCAGGGAATTTAGGCTTCCCCTCCCAACTAAGTTAAAAAACAGGGCCTGCTAGTCAACAAGGTCGAATGCCTTTTCTGCTTCTAATCATTAAAATTGCAGGCTTATCCTTGTTGACGGAAAAATAATATTCAATAGCCTGCACCAAAATAAGCGTATTGGTGGCCATTGATCTGCCTGGCAGGAATCCTGATAGGCATGGATCACTTGTTGAGCACTTGGAGCGGTTCTGTTCGTCCAGATTTTCATAAATAGCTTATAATCTGAGTTTAGTAAGCGTATTGGGCGATATGAATTAGGGTCACTTGGATCTTTATTTTTTTTTAGGATACGAATCACAACTGACTCCTTAAATCTTTTAGAGATAGGGATCCCATCCCTAATTTGGTTAGACAGAAGGATTAAAAATGGGAAGAGATCAGCTAAAAAGACCTAATTTATTTCCACAGGAATACCATCTTTCCCACTAGCCTTAGCACAAGCCATACCTTTTAGTGTTTCAGCCAGTCCTGCTGGCTCTATGGGCTTATTCAAGGGTATGATATCATCCCTAGTAATTTGTGGTAGCTGGCATGTGCTAAAGTTGCCTTCTAAATCGTGTGGATCTATTACCTGTACTTCAGCATAAATACGTTTACAATGAAGAAGAAATACTTCTGCTATCCTGTCTTTATCTTCGACCACACTTGCAGTATTAGGGTCTCTTATTTGTGAAATTATTTGACTATTCTGCTGTGTTTTTGTAGACCATGCTAAATGTTTACCAATATTCTGGGCTTCTTCATACATTTTCTGTTGATATGCCTTATTCCCTGTAATATCTTCTAGAATAAAAAAGTCTTAATTGGTCCTTTCCTCTCGCCAATATTTTCTTTAGTGCCTTATCATAGTCTCTTGCAATTGCCAAATTAAGTTCATTCCTAGCCTGTCCTACTGTGTTCTGTAGAATTTCTATCTTCTGTGCCCTTTGCTTATGCAACCTAGCTTTATAAGAGATAACCTGACCCCAGAAGGATGCCTTAAAAGCTTCCCATACTATAAAACTTCGGGCTGTAATAATATTATACTTGAAAAACAACTGTATGAATTTACGCATTTCTTCAAACCAAGTTTGGTCCGTAAGCAGAGATTTATCAAACTGCCATCTGGCATTTTTTCTTCGAGGAGTTGCTGCTATTATGACTAGGGAGACTGTAGAGTGGTCCGAGAACTAATTGGTAATAATCTCTGAACCTCCTCTTTACAACCTGGGAGTCATCCTCGACTCAACGCTCTCCATGGACAAGCAAGTCAACGCAGTCTCATCCTCCTGCTTCAACACCCTCCGCATGCTTCGCAAGATCTACAGGTGGATCCCGACAGACACAAGAAGAACAGTCACCCAGGCCCTCGTCAGTAGCAGACTTGACTATGGGAACGCCCTCTACGCGGGAGCCCCGGCCAAGCTCATCAAGCGGCTGCAACGCATACAAAACGCCTCCGCACGCCTGATCCTCGATGTACCACGCCACAGCCACATCACCCCCCACCTGAGGAACCTGCACTGGCTCCCCGTCGACAGGAGAATCTCCTTCAAACTCCTCATCCACGCACACAAGGCACTCCACAAGACTGGCCCAGCCTACCTCAACAGACGACTCCTCTTCTACGTCCCCAACCGCCAACTCCGCTCCGCCGACCTCTCCTCGCCACCGTCCCTCGCATTCGAAGAACTACCACCGGCGGCAGATCCTTCTCCCACCTCGCCGCCAAGACCTGGAACACCCTTCCACTAAGCCTACGACAGACCCAAGACCTGTTGACCTTCAGGAGGCTACTCAAGACCTGGTTGTTCGACCAGTAGCAGCACCCCCCCTTTTCTTTTTTCCCTAGCGCCTTGAGACCCTCACGGGTAAGTAGTGCGCTTTACAAATTCTGTGATTGATTGATTGATTTGTAAGAGCTTATCCACAAAGTAGAAATCCAAGCGTGAAGCTGTTGTAAACCATGCAGATTACATTTAAACTGGGAGAGACCCGGGTGAGCTGATTGCCATGGATCTAGTAAGGCAAAATTTTGCTTCATAATCTTAATCAATTTCGAGGTCTTTGGTTTTAATTGTTGCTTAGTCTTATTTAAAGTATCTAATCTTAGATCTTGTATAAAATTGAAGTCCCCTCCCATACCTATGGAACCTTGAGCATTTATTAACAGGTCATAAATCTGCTCTATGGCTTTAGTATCATCATAAACTGAGCCATAATAGTTTTAAAAAAAATAAGGAGGACCCCAGCAACTTTAACCTCAATCCAGATCAATCTTGCTTCCTCATCCCGTATCACCTTCCTCACTTCCCAGTCCAATGTATTTGCAAACAGGATACCTACTCCCGGGCTGCCACCTTGGCTGAAGAAAAAATATGCTTGAGTAAACTTCCTTGGCAATGTGTTTCCTATAGAAATAATACCTCGGGAGAGAAAGATCCCAGCTATTTTAACAGTGCCCCACTTTTACGTACAATTAAAAGACCATTTACATTACATGAGATTATCTTTATCCTTTGTGCCAGATCCTCAATTTGAACATACCACCACTAATTATGTACTCCCCCCCTCTTTATTGCCTTTGATATAACCTTCCAAACGTTGGATACCTGAACGTGACCCTTAACCCTACTTTCCATCATCGCCACACTTAGCAATTCCCCCTCACTTCTCCTTGTACTTTTTTAGCTTACCCCTTACCAGCCTGCTTTCATCTTGCTCTTTTTTATCTGCATGCCCATGCTACCCATTCCTCCCCTTCCTGCCCCTTCCTTGCCCTATCTGAAGAGGGAAATGACCCTTAACTCCTCTCCTCAGCCCACCGAAAATGTTGGCACCTTGACCTGGCGCCTGCCCACACACTTTTACTCCCACCCCCTCTGTAAAGTTTAATTCTCACTTTTCGACATCACCAAAACAGACAAAGTGCTAAATGGTTTGGAACAAAAAGTGCTTGTGCAACAAGGTGACTCATAGTTCTCCCCCGCAAGCTGAATAGTACCCACCAGTGCATTGGCTTATGACTAAGCTATTAACTTTTGCTATTTAACTACTTAACTGCTTAAGGGCTTTAAGGTTAACTGAGTAAGAGTATTCTTCACATGCTACAGCTGGCTGTACTGTACACTCTCAGATATAATAGACAGACAACAACAGAAGCGTTCTTACCTAAAAAGTGCCATGTGCAAAGTGCTTGGAGCTAGTCCAAAAGCTTATAGCCCTGAAAAAAACAAAAAAAACCGAATTTCAGTCTGTAAGCTCGAGCTACAGTGCAACCGTTGCTCAATGACCCAATTTGGGTCTATAGAAAAAAGTGCTGCTCTCTGAAAAGTACAAAGTGAATAAAGTGCAAGAGTCAAAATGCTGAGAGTTTGAAAAAAGTGCTTGTGCAAAGAAAAGAAGACTCATTGTCTTCACTCGCTATCTGGATAATATCAACCAGTGCATTGATTTGTGCCTAGGCCATTTGCTTTTAGCTGGTTAAGGACATAGAAATGCTGCAATCTGGCGGTATAATACATTCTTGACCTCATTCTACAGCTTCTTCTTATGCGCCATACTAAGTGCTTGGAAACAGCGCTATAAAAAAAAAAAAACACTGATTACAGACTATAAGGAGGTCCTAATGTACACCCATAGCATGATGGCCCAGTTTCGAAAAAAATATTTTCAATTTTGACTTTGGGTGATGGACACCTGTGCTCCTGCACTCTTAAACTGGCCAATCAGCCTTATAAATTCCCTTCGCCGTCGTGCTGCAAGTGCTGACATATCCAAGAATACTCTCACTCTTGATCCGTCAACTAGCAAAATATTCTTTTTCTGAATTGCCTTACTTCTTATAAGAAAATCTGCAAAATTTACAATCATTGTCCTTGGATACTTGGCCCCTGCTGAACGTTGTGCTGGGACCCTGTGTGCTCTTGTTATAGTGAGATCTTCTGTTGGATTCTGGAGTATATGTTCTTCAATCATTGTTTCCATAAATAGCAGTGGGTTATATTGGCCGTTTAAACGTTCATTATCTTCTGGAATCCCCGTAAAGCTGAGATTAGAACACCTTGCATAGTTCTCCATTTCATCGATTTTTACTATCCCAGCTCGAGGAATGGTCCTCGATATATGACACTCGCTGTTCCAGTTCTTTAATTCGCTCTGGAATTTGTTGTACCATAGCCTCGATTTTATCTAGCCTTAAGTGAACTGTAGCAATTTCCTGGGCCTGTGAACTTTTGCATTCTCTAATCTTAGCTAGGATAGTTTCAAAGAGCTGCTGGAACTGGTGCAACGAGGGTTGGATACAACTAGATGGCTCAGCTCCATTGACTTGCTGTTGATTTTGAACCATATCACTAGTATTCTCCATCCCCTGAGGGTTTTGAGGTGAGTTGTCCTGAACTAATCTCGTGGGTCCTGGAGTGCCTGGAACTTAGGGGAATGCAGCTAGAACTTTTTATGACTCCCATTTCCATGTTTGACTCAACACTCTGTGCTGTTACATTCCTCCTAGGAGATGCTGCCACGCTAGCAGCGGGGTCGCTTACTGGTTCTTTACCTGAACCTTGGTCCTCTGACCGATCATTTAAGTCCTTCAATGATGGTTTGCGACTTTTTGCAAATAATGGATAGTTCTTATGGGTCTTTTCAGCCACTCTCGATCCTAGGCCAGTGATAGCTGTGACTATTGCCGACTTTCCACTACTTCTGGTATGTTGTGGACTGGTAGTAGCTTCAGGGTACTCTATTCCCAACATATTTCGAGTACTTCCAGACTCAAGAGGCTAGACAGATTCCATCACCGAGTCTCCCCAAGTGACGGCTAGATCCAAGAGGGACCCCGAAAAAACCAGAGCAGTAGGAGAGGACATACTAGTCAACGGGGCTGGAGAGAGCTGCTCTGTTAATTTTTCTACTACACCTCCTTTTCTTGCAGAATTCTTCTCCCTCCTTACCGCAAGAATATGTGTTTGCGCTACTTTTCTCTTTGCCCTCTGATTTACTGATAACGGACTAAAAGCTGGGGCTCTAACACCTGCTACAACTCTGCTCCCCTCAAAACCATATGTCGCATGCTTTTGTCCATTCAACTTACTGGGGTTCTTTTGGAATCTCCCATAATTATCCGGGGGTAATTGTCCGTTTAGCCTTTTGTAGCCTATGGATTTGTGTGTGAAAGGGACTGATGACCGCTACCAGTTGAGAAGAAAAAGAAAACAGTGGGCTAACTAGCAGATATATGCCTGTTCAGGGACCTTCTGCAGGACAAGGTTGGTTAACCGGGGGCGATTCCTTGACCACAGAAGACATCCTTAGCTCAGCGAGGCACCTGACAGTTTCCTCCGCTCCCTCTGCTCCCGTCACGATCTGGTCTTGTAACGTGGGTTCCCTCCTGTTAGCATCGAGGGCTGGCGATGCTCCGCCGAAACTCACAAACCCGACCACATTGCATCTCCAGCACTAATTCCAGCATTTCCTCCGGCGTTTGTGGCCCGGAAGCTGTTCCTGACCGCTTTGGTGTGCACGTGACCTAGCGAGGGGGTGGAGTTCTAGTATGCTAGCAGCAAGGCATTGAGCTCACCCTTGCTGCTCACTCCTTTGGAGAGTCATCCAGTGAGTGTGAAAATGCATTTTTGAGTAGATATTCTGGTCGCTCAGATTAAAAGAAATGCTGCTCACAGTTGAAATTATAGTTTTGTGCTCATAAAAATTCCCTGAATGGTCCATTTTTGTAAAAAATAATCCATTTGAAATATTTCTTGACAACCTGTAGATGCAGCTCATGTTCATGCTGATCCCGTTGTTTTTGTGCTTCTCATGTTAATATTTTTCCCCAAACTGGTTGTTGATTACGCATTGTGGTGTAATAGCGTAAACTACTTCATTATGCATAAATTTCATAAACCAAAATTACTAAAATTACACCTATAACTTCTGTTTAATTTTAATTTAGCCCGGGGCTTATGTATCATTTGTTTTAGCGAAAGCATGTAACAATTCTACATTTGGAACCCAGTAATAGTCTTACACAACAGTGCATATTTAATTCTCAAATTTCTTCTTCATAAAATTTCGTAGAGTGGCAGGGAATTGCAAACCCTGTGTTGGCTGACATATATTACATCATCCAATGGCTGAAATTAATTGTATTAATCGATGTATGAGTCAGTGTAGTAAAATATGTCTTCTTATCTAAGGTCAAATTTACATTTTGAAATTTCCAATTATTGGCTACATTTACGGATTCAAGTTATTAAAATGTTATTAAGAATAAATAAGTTTGGCGTCTAAACAGAGCACAATGGATAAATTCACGGGGGCTGTAGCTCAGGGGCCTAGTCAAGGTGAACAAGACGCGGTCATGCCAAATAATGCAGCGCTGCTGGCGGTGATCACACAGTCCCAGGAGACTCTCGAGGCCAGGATTGGGGCAGTCGGCTCAGATGTTTTGCTCCTTAGACAGGATCTCAGAAATGCCATGCAGTGGATTACAGAGACGGAATCCCGGATCTCTACAGTGGAGGACACAGTGACCAGCCTTCAGAAGAAAGTATCCACCCTCGAAACACTTACTAAAGGCCTGGCGACGCGGGTGGAGGACGCGGAGGGTCGTGCCCGCAGAAATAATCTCTGTTTTATTGGGTTCCCCGAGGGCTGCGAGGGCGGCCGTGTTGAAGACTTTTTGGCAAAGTGGCTCATGGAATGGCTCCCGCCCAACACTGTTTACCCATGCTTCATAATCCAGTGCGCGCAACGGGCACTAATGCAGAAGCCGCCACCGGGCGCCCGTCCCCGACCAATCATTGCGCGGCTTCTCAACTATAAGGACAGAGATGCCAAACTGCAGCAGGCCAGATTTAAAGCAACCCTCACGTTTGCCTCACAACACATTATGATCTTCCCAGATTACACCAGGATGGTGCAACAGCGCAGGCAGTTATTCGTCGAAGCAAAGGCACGTCTCCGGGGCCTTAAGATCCAGTATTCTCTGCTGTTCCCGGCTCGACTGAGAGTGGGTTGCCAGTGGCGGACATATTTGTTCGAGACACCCGAGGAGGTTTTCCGCTGGACTGACGAGACCGTGAAACCCAAGGCCCACACTCCTCCCAGATTTGACTCTGACTCTTCATCCGGGGGTCATGTGCGAGATTCCCTGGAACCAGCTGAAAAGCAGGGCCGCCGTTCGCGCTCTAAGAAGCGCTCCAAGACTCGCAGCAAGTCCCGCCGGTGACTAACGGATGACCAACCGGAACCTACAGCATCCTGACTGATACCCCGCTGTGACCTACTTAATGACTGAACATTTTGGATGAAGCTAATAATTGGGCTACAATGTTCATGCTTACCTCTTCCGTAAGACATTAATATGCGCAGGGGATTGTTACAGGGGATCCATTGGCTGCATGTTGCTATTACCCCCGTTGGGGGTCGAGCGCACAGTATGCCGCAATAGATACTTCAATGTTTATGAGGTATTGGGGTGGGGGGAGGGTCTGTTGGGGGTTTAATGGGAAGTTTTTGAAGTCTGTATTTTTAATTAGTGCCATTGCCAATTAACATGCGCGCGGTCCAGGGCCAGTCAATCACATATACGGAGTACATATCTCTGTGGGGTTCCTATGCCAGACGTGTCGCCTAGCCCAGTGAAGTCCAGGGGCCGGGAACTCCGGGTCGTTAGCTGGCACGTTCGTGGCCTCCAAGATAAAATTAAGAGGGGAGCTGTGCTACGATAGGCAAATGCTATAGAGCCGATGTCCTACTGCTATAAGAGACCCACTTACTGGTCACTAAGACACTGTGCCTGGCGCGATTTGGCTTTGCGCAGACTTTTCACTCTGGGTTCACCAGGGGGTCCCTGGGTGTAGCGATTCTTATTCATCGCAGCGTTCCCTTTGTCCACAGTAAGTCATGGCCCGACCCACAGGGTCGATACATAGTAATCTCCGGAACATTATATGGAGAACCTATTGACTTGGGCAGCGTGTACGCTCACCCCCCTTGGCATGGAACTTTGTAGAGCGATTGACAATACTTTGGACTGAGATCCCGCTGGGGTTGACGGTGGTAGGAGGAGACTGGAACGACGTGCTGTGCCCGACACGGGACAGATGGCGCAATGGGGGCATCCGCCGGTGACTCGAGAATCCAAACTGATGCCCATGATTCAGGGGATGGGATGGACGGATTCCTGGAGGGCGCTACACCCCACTGAACACGAATACACATACTTCTCTGGCCTACATGAGTCCTTTTCCCGTATAGATGATCTCTTCCTATCAGAAACCCATGTCCATAGATTAAAGTCCGCCGAGATACTGCCACAGGGCCTCTTGGACCACTCACCTGTGTCTCTGCTGCTGGTCTTAGGCCCAAGGCGCTCTCCACTTCGTTAGCGGCTCTCGCCTTGGCTCCTACAGGACAAGCAATATCGGTTGCACATCCACACCTCCATCACAGATTATTATTCACATAATACCGGGACAGTTTCATCCCCAATAACACTATGGGAGGCTATGAAGCCTACGCTTAGAGGGATAGATATTGCCTTTTGCGCGGCAAGACGTAGACAGCGTCGGGAGAGACTAGTACAGGCCGAGGCCAGACTGGTGGATCTGGAGCGTAGAAGTAGAGGGATGGGGGGGCGCTGCGCGCAGACAGCTGCTTAGTGCCCAACAAACATATGCCAGTGAGCTACTGGATGAAGCTAGACTATACTGGCTCGCAACGCGCAGCCTGATAGATCAGTGGGGCGACAAATCGAGCGCCCTGCTGCATCACCTGTGTCAACAGTCATTGTGCCTCCAGGTCCTCCCGACTATACGGGGCCCGGATGGGGAAACTCTCACAGACCCGTCGCAAATAGCGGCTAGTTTCACCACCTACTTCACAGATCTATTTGCCCCCGGAAAACCCTACCTGGTGATGCCATTTGCAAGTTCATTGATGTTCTCCCCCCGCGGACTCACTCTGACACGGCATGGGCGGTCTTAGACGCCCCACTGTCGATCGAGAAATTGCAAATGGCGTTGGCGGAAAAGCGCTCGGGTAAAGCGCCTGGTCCAAATGGCTTTCCATGCGAATTCCTTAAACACAATCAGTCCCGGCTGATGAAGCCTTACATTTCGGCTCTTAACGCCGCGGTTGAGGACGGCGGCCTTCCGCGAGACTGGAGGCACACGGAAATAGTAGTTTTCCTCAAACCAGGCCGGCCGGCGCTACCTCTTTCCCTATTTGGCAGATCTGCCATATTCAAAATATCTCTGCCCCGACTATTATACCAGCTTCAAAACCACCCCTATCCAATACGGCCGTCCTGGTTCCGGCGGCTTAATGCGGTTCTTGCCCGTTTTATTTGGGGCAGCGGCGCGTGTAGCCTTGAGGACCTGTTTACAGTCCACCTATTGTGGTGGCATTGCCACCCCAGATATTCAGGCCTATCATGCGGCCTCACATATACTCGTCCTCAATGACTGGTGGTACGGGGACCGTAGAGACCCGGCGTATGCAGTCGAACAATGACTGATGGGAGCCATGTCGCTACACATGGTCTTGTATTCTGGCCCGATGCTTAAGGTTCTGCCGCTAGCGACCAAAACGGTTTTCGCGCTATGGAAACGAGCCCTGCGCACGATGGGATGGTGGGGTAAACTGACTAAAGAAACCCCCTGTGGCATAATGGTCAGCTGCCACAGTTGGAACAGCTGTCTGGGTTTCGGGGCTGGGAGGCCATCGGAATAGACACAGTGGGAGCAGTCATGCACGGTGGGAGTATGAAGTCATTTCAGGAACTCCAGATGGAATACACTATGCCCCACTCACAATTCTATAGATACCTGCAACTTCAGCATGCTCTCTCCCCATATCTGGCACAACAAGAAGATCTACCTGATTTTAACCCTATAGAAGCTAAGGTCTTTATGGGAGACTTGGGGGACCACAAAATAACCAAAATTTATTGCACGCTCCTAAACAACACTCCCGCTACACTACATAAGATTCGGGAAGCCTGGCAGCTGGACTTGGGTCCCCTTGATGAGGATGACTGGGTGGAAGCGCTAGAATCTCCACTCAGCGCGGCGATTGCGGCCCGTCTGCGACTTATTCAATTCAAGTATCTGCATAGGGTCTATTTTACTAGGCATAGGCTGTGGCGTGCGGGGCTGATCGCCTCCCCTCACTGCCTGTGTTGTGGGGAAGCTGAGGGTACCTTCTTTCATACAGTATGGCAGTGCACGACCCTATTGAGGTTTTGGAGGGGGGTGGTTGCATGTCTGTCGGAGGTCCTGGGATGGGATATCCAACTATCGCCACAACTGCTTATGCTTCATATGACTGAGGGATTGGGCGGTAATAGATATAAGCGCCACCTGCTCTTTCTTGGCCTCACGCTGGCTAAGTGCGATATCACCAGGGCATGGAAGAATGAGTCTCCGCCATCTGTTGCAATATGGTAGAAGGGCCTTGACTTCTGCATGGGCATGGAGATTCCTGTTTTCACGACGAGAGGGTGCCCCCAGAAACACTATAAAATATGGAAGAGGTGGGCGGACTACAGGGGACTGGATTTGGAACGTCCCCCTTCTGTTTCTGTGGTCGAGGAGATATTGGGATGATTGTGTTGTGTTGTGATGTAGATGTAGATGTGGACTATAAATGCTTTTACACTGAATGGTTCAGACTTACATGCCGTAGACCTCTGGATGCTTTCTGTGATATTGACATGGCACTATTGTTTGTTGTTAAGAGTTATTTTCAAACGTGCTTACTATATGAACGCAGATATGCTATTATTGAAACTGTTGAGATCAGCATCGCTGTTGTCTATTGCTGGTGCTCCTTGTGACTCCAAACCTGTCTCGGCTGTCAGCAATAAAATTAAGTTGTGGAAAAAAAAGAATAAATAAGTTAAAGAATATAATATATATAGCTGTGAAAACCTATGACATTTAGAACTCTATTAGTGTTAACCAAATGCATGTTGAAGTCAATATTAATAAGTTAGTCGTCTGATTGCTAGTGCTGATTATAATGTGAGAGTTGGAGTAGAGCCGAAAGTGGAAGGAGAGCCAGTAGCACACCTAGAGAATTGGCCCTATTGTCAATCTTGGCAGAAGATTTGCTGTGTGTGAGGATGCTGGGTGGATGTAAGAAGCCTGTCTTTGCATGCATGTATTTATGTGCACCCTTGTTTGGATGAGAATGTGTCTTTGGATTGCGTTGTAGGTATCTATACGTTAATGGATGTCAGTGTGTGTTTCATGGAGGGCAAGGTGAAGGTTTTCTTGGTCTAATGGACGTTGTGGCATCCTTTATGTAGCCTCTACCGGTGACCCTGCATAGCAGTGCCCTTCGTCACATATTATAGATACAAATGTCCTTTTTGTGGCTATCCTTGGTACAATGGACATCATCCTTTCGCGTACTGGGGTCAATCTGGGGGTGCTTTTGTCTTTCAATGTCAAAGTAATCTTTTTATTGTCAACTTTTGTGGCTGCCCATTGCATTATATTCTCACTGGTTTAATGGTGACTTGCCATGACACATTCGTGGCATTCTGGAAACAATTGAGACTATTGCTGGCATAATTATATGTCTATCATACTGGTGTTCAATTTGACATATTGTGGGAGCACACTTTACATCTTTTTGGAAATTATGGGCACAGTGGTGGCCATGGGGTAGTGCTACTCATTGACATATTAGTGGAACTGGCTTAATACTGCTCGTCCTTGAAAAGTGGAGGGATTCCGGACACAACTATGGTTATCCCTGAGAAAATCATTTTGTGGTCTAATTGTGCCCATTCTTGACATGGCCTGCTGTAGTCATTCATGGTATTATTGTGGCTATCCATATCATAAATGCGGCCTAGGCTAATCATGCCGGTTTTTACATTTTGAGGGCGTTTTTAACTAATTTTGTCAGTCAGAGGCATAATGATTGTTCTTGCATAATAGCGCCATCAATGATATAGTGACCATTTCCGATATAAACATTTAAACTCTGGCATACCTATGGTGGATATCTCTGCCATATGTTAGAAATTCTTGGTATTTGATGCTGTTATATGTGTATGAATGTAGGAACCTCTCGATGTGTGACAGTGGTAGATAAAAGTACTTGCTAGACACGACAAGCTCATGTTTGAGGTTCAAACATGTATTTGCTAAAAATGAAAAGCTAGTGCTTGGGGGCAAGAATCGTTTTTTAATGGAAATGACAAGACCTTGTTTGGGGAATTGGATAACAAAATGTATGAATTTTCAAAATCAAAAGCTTATGTTTAGGGATTCCATGCCTGTGTTTCTGAAATAAATATAAAACTGATATTTGCTTGGTAAATCATGCTGTGTTCTGAGGGCTAATTGCTGATCTTGATTCTTTAGCGCAATAGTGCACCTAATACTACGGCTATTCTTTTGGCCTGTGCTTAGACCATAGACGCTGGAAGTAGGGGTACAAGGAAGGGGGTGCTCCAGCACGCCCAATATGACCATGCTGAAGTTCAGGAGGTGAATGAGCAAAAAAGATGCCTTTACATTTTGTTTTCATCTTGTCACATCTCGTGTACTCACAGATAGAGGTCAAGTGTCAGGTTATGTCCTCTGTCAAATAGCTGCTTATTCTTTACCATGGAAGTTAGAGTTTACTTTTCTTTCTCTGAAAGCAAAATGAGAGGAATTTGTAAAGTGAACAACTGAACTATGTGACAATCTTGCTGGAGGGGAGGTAGTGAAAGGAAAGGCTTTATTATTGTTTGTGTGCTATATAGTTTTATCATTAAAACTGCATATCAGTGCTCGTTTAGTGGCCACTTTAATGGAAATGTGTTGTCTTTAAATGACAGTGCACTACCACACCATGCTATAGTAATATATTTGCAACAGTGTTGTTACATCACATACTTGAGTCCATTGTCCCTTTCCCTTTAAGCCTTTGTATATATTAATTCTGGCACCTGCCAGTTTTTGTACGTGTTCTAAACAGAACTAGAACCTGGTCATTCTGTATCTGCCTGCTGCCAGGATGGTACTGTGCCTCAGAGATTAAACCATCTTTTTACTACTACTGGATTCTGCTTTTATCTTCAATTTGGATTTTACACTGGCGACGATTCTTACCAGGTACCTGCTTCCCTACCTGGCACAGGAGCAGTACCACTACATTTGGGATTTCATTTTACTGGATTACTGGACTACTGGAGTACTAGATTACTTCACCATCGGAATATTCCACTCATCTACTTTATTACGACCATTTCTACCATTCTCAGTGTTGGAATAGTGACATTTTCTGCATTTTCGATATTTTGCTCACCGCGTCTTTCAAACTCTGCCAACAGCTACCCACGCGATGCCCATCTTCTTTGCCAAGCACCCTGGCAACAGAATGCCTGATGTTTGATGGAGGAAGCCGGACGAAGGAACAATAAGGAATCCTGGATCGAAGGACGCCTGATCCCTGACGCCTGAAGTCATCACAACGCCTGGAGTCATCACGCGCTACGTGCCCAAGCGTCATCCGCCATTTTAATTTGGGAACTCCTACACGTCGATGCGCACGACTGCGCATAACGTATTTCCTCATTTTCTCCAACACGTCGATGCGCACGACTGTGCATAACATTGTTCTTCATTTGTTTTTACACGTCGATGCACACGATTGCGCATAGCTTATTTCTACTCTTCATCCTACCCGTCGACTGCGCATATACATATATATATTTAAAATATTTTCTATCATCATATTATAAACCCGACACGGCACAAGTATATATATTGTGCACTTCACGCCGATGTGCACGGCTAACAATGTTTCCTTATCTAAGAAGAGCAGATGTGAGTGGAGCACTTTACATTGATATTGTTAAAGTTTTGGTACGGCTGCGGGAGGCAAGATGGCGTCTGCAAGCTCGGACGTGTGAGCTGGCTGCTCCAGTTACTTACTGGAGCTGGACCCTGATTTCTGGCCTGAATATCGGTCCTTTCGGCATGCTAGGCATCGCGGCTGCGGTGATTTCAGCAAGGTTGCGCCACCTACATTTGCGCTATTGGAGTGTTTCGTTGAGCTGGCGTGGGATTTGCTGCTCGGCTCTCGCACGCTACAGAAGCAGGAGAGGGGAGGATTCTGATGCGCTGACGATGCCTCCCAAGACCACGAGAGGGAGGGCTCGTCCTCAATGCGGATACCATCGGAGCCGGAGCTGGGGGACTCAAGATCTCGGCTAGCGCCGCCAGTGTCAGTAAAACTGCCAAAAATGATCCAGCTGCAATAGGAGAGAAGTCAGTGGAGAATACGGGTAAGCGCATTATCCCGCTGCTGTTTTCCGCTGGCAAGGATAAAAGGAAAGGCACGCACTCCCCCCAGGGCGGGCCATCTGTTGTAGCAACGGGGGGCAGGAAAACTATTGACTTTACAACAGAACATGGCGGGAGGGAGAAAGACACTGCCCTCAGTGACATTGCCAGCTCTAATGCAGGATCCTTATCTCCATCTGGGGCGGCTCAAGCGATTGAAGACGCTGTAGGGGGGGAGATTGCATGATATTTCATGTAGGGTTGCCACCCCTGAAAGTGCTCCTAACGTCGATCCCCTGGAGATAAGCCACACCTTAAATGCTTCAGTGGCTGATAATCATGTGCAATCTGGCATGGGTGCAAAGGTGGATACTTTAAGCTTAAAAGCTCCACTAAAGGAGATAGAATCTGAGGACTATTTCTACTCTCTATCAGATCATTCAAATTCATCAAGTGATGACCTAGAGTCAATATTTAAGGCCCAGGCCATGACTGGTGTGCAGGGTGATGGCGGCAGTGATCATAGTAGTGTACATCTGGAGGACACTGGTGATACATCGGATGGTAGCCCTCGGACAGTCCGTAAAAGACCGGATGTTAGAGGTGGTGCCAAGTTGATGGATGGTGGTAATGGTAGCAATGCTTTACAGTGGGACTATTCTTGTTCAACTGACATAGGCACTGATAATGGGCGCAGTCCTGGGACCGATAAAGAAAGTCCAGCCAACTCATCAGAAGATATCTCACTAGCCCTGATTTATCAAACTATTATGACTCACAGGGAGGAGACACGGGTAGAGAGTCAGAGAGCGCAGAACTCATGTCGAAAATTACAGAACTCAGTGCGACGCATAGCTAAGACCTGTACAGAGTTTACATCCAGGTTTAATGAAGCGGAAGCTCGATTTTCATGTCTCGAAGACGAATTGGTAGCACAGAAGGCTATGACTGAGTCTCTGCGATCTTTAAAAGATGATACACAATGGAAGCTAGCTGACCTGGAAAATCGATCCCGTAGGAACAATCTCAGAGTTTTGCAAATTCCCGAGGGGATGGAAGGACAGGATCCTCGCAAGTTCATCATTGACTTGTTTACAGAGGCCTTCCCTGAGCTGACATAGTGGGATTGGCAGAGAGAAGTAGAGCGAGCACATCACTTCCCGTTTGTCCTCCGCCCTAGATCTGGTCAAACCTCAGATAGACCTAGAGCAATTTTGATATCTTTCAATAGCTTTTTGGCTCGGGAAGATGTATATTTGTTGGCACGTCCTGATAAAAAGAGGACTGGGAAAGGGGTGGAGTTCTTCGTTAGACCTGACTTTTGTCATTTAACTGTCGAAAGGCGATGGCAGTTACGTCAGCTTATTGCACCATTTCAGGCCAAAGGGGCTCAAGCCTTCCTATTAAATCCAGCAAAATTGAAAGTTATACATAAAGATCACACCCGATTCTTTACCTCTGAGGTGCTAGTAAAAGAGTTTCTACAATCTATATAAAATATTTCTAACTGGCCCAGGCTTCTGATACATCTGCTGGAATGGTTAAAGTCATGTTATTCTGCTTGTGGATTCGTAACTATGTGCCTTTTTTTTTTTTTTCTTCTTACTTTTCTTTATCAGAGGGATTGCGGGATTTATAGTTGGGACTTGGCACTTCCTTCTCTTTCCTTGTATTATTTCACCCTATGCGGAACTTCTGTTTATATGCATAAATTGAATTTGGTGACACATGTAACGTTTATAGAATATATTGGACTGTTTGTTGTCTTATTGTTGATCTGTGTCACACATAGGGTGGGGGTTTGCTGCGGGGGCGAACATCCGGGTGGCGGGAGCTTGTCATCATAGGGACCATTGGTCCTAAAGCCTCTTTGAAGGGTTGGGGTGGGGGGTGGGTTGGGGGGCTTTCGGTAGGTAGGGGTTTCAGGGTGGGAGGGGTGGGGTGGATAAGCTGGGGTAAAATAAGAAAAATAATCCACAGTATCGTTAAGTTTTTGAGTTTGATAGATTTAATGTTTTTTTTTTAGAGAGTTGAGCAAGGGCTCGCTCCCTTATTTCTTTAATGGCTAGATCTGGACTTTGAATTTGTTCTCTAAATGTTTGTGGTCTAAATAATTATAACAAGAGACAAAGGGTTGCCGCAGAACTCCGTGTGATTCAGCCTGACTTGGTCTGCATACAAGAAACACATGTACCCTGGGGAAAGCGGAAAATGTTATCGGCAATGGGTTTTGTGTTATTGGCCGCTTCACAACAATCCTTAATGACTCGGGGGTGGCGGTTTTAGCTAAACCTGCTGTACAAACATCGGGACGGGTCTTAGTGGATAAGTTAGGGCGCTGGGCTATTTTGGATTGCATTTTAGGGGAAGTAAAGTTCACGCTGTGTACTGTTTATGGTTCCAATTTCGATGAGGCCATCATCCTGGAACAACTAAATCTAGAACTTGCACTTTGGCCTACTCCTCTGGTTTTGTGTGGGGATGTTAATATTAATTTGATTAATAAGGAACTTCAACTTGGTATACAAGACTATAAAGGAAGGAAACCCAGGGTCTTTAAGGCACTATATCACTTATTGGCGGATCACGGCTTGGTTGATGTTTGGGATTCTCTCTGTACGCCCGATCCCGGGTTCACGTTTTACTCCCACCCCCATCGGAAGCTAGTACGTCTCGATTATTTTTTTGTATCTCCTTTATTATTCACTAGAGCTAAGATACGAGTATTCCCAAGAATTACCTCTGACCATGCACCAGTAGTTTTGGATATTCCCGCATTGGGCTTTTGTATAACCCCAAGAGCTTTTACCTTTGATAGGAAGCTTCTTCTTGATAATACTTTTATGGATCACATGAAGATCTGGATTAAGGATTTCCTTCAAAATAATCGGCATTCTATGTCGGTGGGGGTTTTGTGGGATACCCTTAAAGCTTGCTTCAGAGGGGAGGTCCTGAGCTATGGACTGTATCAACAAAAGAAAGCTAAACTTGTAATACAGGAACTGTATACTAAACTTAAAACAGCTGAAGAAAGTCTCATACAGGGGATTTCGCTTAAGAACAACATTGCTGATTTACAAACCAATGTGGCCAGATGTAAGGCTAACATCAATTTATTATGGAGCAAGGAAATCACACTTAAATATCTGGTATATAAAAAGGATTGTTATGAGTATGGCGAGGCTATAGGGCGTTGCTTAGCACAAAGGCTACGCTCAAAGGAGGCTGCCCATAGAATAGTTGGTATGAAGAATGCTTTAGGTGGCATGGTATATGATCCCCAGGAGATCCTTAGGATCTTTTATAATTTTTATGAAGATTTGTACATGGAACAGGAGTCGGGGCAGCACAATAGGAACCTTGGGCTTCAACATTTATTGGAGCGGGTAGATCAGGAGGAGGCAGAGATGCTGGACAGTCCCATTACTATGGAGGAGTTAGAGCTGGCTATTAATAGCATGACGATAGGCAAGGCGGCGGGTCCAGATAAGCTTCCTTCGGAGGTTTATAGGGCCTTTTTTCAAGACCTTAAAACAGATGTGCTAGCCGTCTTCCAAGCAGCACAAACTGGGGGTGCACCACAATCATGGGATGAGGCTAACATCGTTATATTTAGGAAGAAAGAAAAGCCACCGGATCTGCCAGGGTCTTACCGCCCGATCTCTCTTGTCAACTGTGGCGGGAAAATCTACGCCAAAATTCTGGCGAATCGATTGGCTAAAGTTATCTCTTCCCTGGTCTCCCCAATACAACATGGGTTTATTCCTGGCAGGGGGACAGTGAGCCATATTAGAAGAGTCGTGACTTTATTTGATATCGCTCCGGTGGAGTCAGAGGATTTAGGATTGATTCTACTCAACGCCGAAAAGGCGTTTGATCGTGTTGCCTGGGACTTCCTCTGGGGGGTATGCAGCGGATGGGGTTTGGTCAGGGGTTTATTCAGGTTTTACAGGTATTATATCGATCTCCCGTGGCCAAGATCTGCTCAATGGGGCTTGTATTGGACCCTATAAAGATCTCTAGAGGTACACGACAGGGGTGTCCCTGCTCCCCCCTGATGTTCGCCCTATACATCAACCCCTTTTTAACTATGCTGGAGAGAAGCGCTCAGATCAAACCTTTTCCTGTTCAGGAGGATCATTTTTGCGTCCTTGCATATGCCGATGATATAGCTATTGTAACATCGGATCCTGTCACGGCTGTACCTGAAATGGAACGCTTGGCACATGAGTTTGGAGCTATCTCCGGCTATAAACTGAACACATCTAAAACTCAGATCCTGTGCACGAACCACATTATGGCTAATGACTCTAGAGTGGTTAGGGAGGTCACGTATCTGGGAATTAAGATCCGGGTTTGTATGAAAGAGTTGGTTGAGGTCAATTGGGGGGCCATCATTGGCAATGTGAAACAATCATTAGCGAGATGGGAGTGTCTACATCTTTCCCTGGTTGGTAGAGCCAACGTTCTTAAAATGAATATACTCCCCAAGGTTTTGTATTTTTTTAGATCGGTCCCTTTGGAATTATCTCGTGGTCAACTACAACATTTACAAGCACTTTGTGCTAAATTCCTTTGGGCTCCGGGAAAACCACGTAGGGCTTCGCGATTTATGACTCTCCCAAGAGAGAGGGGTGGGTGGTCGGTTCCCGACTTCACACTCTATTATTATGCGTGTTTTTTTATCTAATATCCGGATATTACTGACAGGAGAAGACGTGAGTAATTTAGCCGAGGCCCCTTCAATTTATCAGATGGTATTAGGAACTGAGGTTAAGAATTGCTTGTTAAAGAAATCGGATGGTAGTTAATAAAAAAAATGCGCTTTAAAAGCTTGGGGGCAGTTTTTGAGGTTTGGAACACAGTCCGAAAAAATCTGCAGATTGAGGGGTTAACTTTTTATACACCTACCACCGCCGCGGGGATACTTCCGTCGATTTTTTGGGATCACGTGGTTGCTAGTTGGAGACGCAAGGGCATCACACAAATTGGGGATTTTTATGAGGCTGGGGGCTATATTCTTCTTTCCAAGATTTGGCGGACAAATATCTTCTACCGAAGAATCAGTTTTTTTAATTTTTACAGATTCACGATTTTCTGGGTAAACAGCCCACTTTGATGATACCTCATAAACTAGTAGAAGCTGTTAGGCGCCAGGAAAAAATAGGGGCCCCCTATAAAATCCTCTTAGCCTCTAGGATGGATGATTTGGATAAGCATAACCTTAAATGGGCAAATAGTCTGGGAGAACAAACTGTGTCTTTAGAGAAGGCGATTGCTATTGCTGGGTAAATTTTTTTATCGGCGAATCTTAAAGCCCAGCATTATAAAACAATGTTTAATCTCTACCACACCCCAGTCTAGATGATGAAATGGGGGGTGGGAACGATGATAAATGCTTTCGGTGTGGTGTAGATTACACTGATAGTCTTCATATATTTTATGTATGTGCTAAACTGGCCCCATATATAGAACATATTGAGAAGTTTTTGACAGAGTTCACTGGTGTCATTAAAATTTCGGCTTCCTTGATGCTACTTGGGATTGGTGAAAATCTGGAGCAAGGGAGTTTTATAGCATATTTAATCTGGAGTTCAGTTTGTATTCTGTTAAAGGGCCAAGAAAATGTAAGTTAGGTATCTATGTATGGGGGGCGATAATTGATCATATGAACTGTTGAAATTTATTTGGATATAGTTGAATGAACTGAATTGCTACTATGCTCTGATGCCAGTTTTGTTTGTATTTATTGATGTTTTGATACTGTGGATTTTAATAAAAAAATATTTTTAAAAAAAGATATTGTTAAAGTTTTTATACTATTTTGTGCATTGTGCACTAAATTGCACATTATTCTTCACGCTGATGTGCACAGCTGATGTGGTTTAAGAGATTATTATTTTAGTGTATAACTAAAATATATCTGTGTTCATTTTTTTTTCTTTTTAAAACTTTATTGATTATTTGAGACACACTAGCTCTCTCTTTTTCACTGTATCTATTTAGGGGGTGAATATGCAGTTTAAACCTCCTGCAAAATTTTTACAAGCAAAAGGGGATCCACCCATTCCCTGGTCTAGATGGAATTTTTAACCTTAATGAAAGCCATTGATGGAGACAGAATGGGTAATGAGAGGAAAGAAATATACTACTACATTGTTTAGGGTCAGAAGGTCAAGCAGTATTTAGAACTTTACCTACTGTCCAAGGGGATTTAAGTACTTTTGAAGAAGCACTAGCCCGTATGGAGTATAGGTTTAAACCCACAACTAGTATTGCACTCAATAGATATAAGTTTTATACTCGTTCACAAAAAGAATCTGAGTCCTTTAATGATTTTTTGACTGCACTTAGGACACTTGTTGTTTCTTGCAACTTTGGGGTTATCTCAGATGAAATGATCAGAGATCAGATTATAGTAAATGTCAAGAGTAAAAAAATACAGGAACAACTCTGGGTATTGGGTAATCCTAATTTACATGACACCATTGCTACTGCCAAAGCTTTTGAGCAACCTGAAAGATGGATAAAGACTGTTGAAGAGGTTAGTTCTAAGAATGAGAAAACTGTAGACGACGTATGTGTTGCGAATACTTCTTGGAAGTTTCCTCAACCAGGAAAGAAAAATGACAAGAATATAGTTTGCTATAGATGTGGTAGTCTCAACCATGTAGCATCATTTCAACACTGTCCTGCCATTGGTAAAGAATGCATTAAATGTGGGAGGGTCGATCATTTTGCCAGAGTATGCAAAGATGATAAAAAGAGAGTAATTAACAGAGGGAAAGTGTTTCCCACGAGAAGTAATGAAGTCTCGTGTGTGAGGTCTGCGTGTGATCAAGATAGTGAATCCACGAAGGAAACTGGCATTGTTGTATCGGTTGATGATATAGGCGCTAGCGAAGGTGAAGTCATGAAGTCTCCGAAGTGTGTTGTTCAATTTTTAGACAAAGATTTAGAACTTATGGATGACTCAGGATCACCATGGTCAATCATTACTGAAAACTATTTTAATGAGAAATTTGATAAATCTTTGACCCGTGAGGATTTGTGTGCCTCTGATGTCATTGCTCAAAGCTTTGATGGTTCTATCATCGATCTCATGGGTTATGTTGCTTCTGATGTCTCCTTCAAAGGGAGGACAGCTTTCATCAAATTGTATGTGGCGAAGAAAGGTGTTAATGTGTTGGGTTGGAGAGACCAGTGGAGGTTGGGAATAATACTCAATCCTTGTAGCAAGGAACCTGTTCTGATAATCGAAGATAACACAGGTGGGAAGGTAATTGAAGTTTTTTCTGAGAAGTTGGGAAAACTTAAGGGTTTTACTCATTTAATCAAGTTTAAACAAGGAGCGTGCCCTGTTAAACAGAAGCTTAGGAATGTTCCTATCAATGTAAGAGAGGAGTTGGGAGGTGTTCTTAAGGAGATGTTAGAAGGAGGTGTTATTGAGGAAGTAGAATCGTCAGAATGGGTTTCTCTGATTGCACGTAAACCTGATAAATCGTTGAGATTATGCATTGATCTCAGGGCTTTGAATGCTAATATTTTGGTGGACAGTCATTCCTTACCGAATATTAATGAATTTGTGAGCATGCTTGGAGGTGCCACCATATTTTCTACCCTTGATCTTCGTTCTGCATACCATCAGATAGAACTGGTTGAAGAATCACGTCACATGACTGCTTTTATCACTCCCCAAGGTTTGTTCCAGATCAAAAGGATGCCTTTTGGACTTGCTTCTGCAGCTTCTGTCTTCCAAAGGTCTATGTGTCATCTGTTCAAAGAGATGGAATCTTTCGTCAAATGTTTTCAAGATGATATTCTTATATTTTCTGGTGATAAAGCGGTACACTCTGATCATCTTAGAAAAGTGTGTGACGTTCTGAGAAAACATGGATTAACTCTCAAAACAAAAAAATAAATGCAACTTGTATATAGACTCAGTGGAATACCTAGGACACACGTTATCTAAAGAAGGTGTGGTACCCAAAAAATCCTTGGTTGAGGCTATCCTCAAAGCCCCTTCTCCAGATTCGAAAGATAAACTACTCTCTTTTTCAGGTCTCTGCGAGTATTACAGTAAATTTATTAAGAACTTTGCGTCCAAGATGGAACCCTTGAGAGAACTTACAAGGAAGAACGTAGAATTTGTTTGGGAAGAAAGACAGCAAAAAGCTTTTCAGAGTATCAAGGCTGAGATGGTGGCAGCCCCCACTTTAAAACCTTCCTGTATCAATAAGATATGCATAGTTACAGTAGACGCAAGTTTGTATGGTTTGGGAGTGGTTTTGTCACAACGAGCTGGGAAAGAAGAGTGGAATGTAGCTTTCGCTTCCCGCACCCTTAATGACACAGAGAGGCGCTATGCAGTTATTGAGAGAGAGTTGTTAGCTTGTGTATGGGCGGTGGAGCATTTCTGTAATTATGTTTGGGGAGCTCGTTTTATTTTGAGAACAGACCACAAGCCACTTGTATCCATTTTGTTTCCTGGGGGTGGTCAAAATCCAACTGCTCGCATAGCTAGGTTAATGTCTCGGTTACAAGAGTACAATCTTCTGGTAGAATATGTACCAGGGAAAATCAATGTAATAGTAGATTGTCTTTCTAGGTTGCCTCGTGATTTAAATGAAGAAAGGGATGATGAGGAGATTGTAGCCAATATTGAGGAAGTGGTGTCGGGGAGATTTGGTTCCATTTCGGAAGAGATGTGGAGAAGTGCTATGGAGTGTGATAGCTTGCTTCTTAAAGTTACAGAGTATGTGAGAGAAGGATAGCCTCCCAAGAGTGACATTTCTGCAGATTTGTTTCCTTTTTGGAAAATCTCAGGTGAACTAGAAATGGAGGGGGATCTAGTATTCAGGCAAGGTAAATGCATTCCATCCTTATCTCTTCGTGATCGCATTTTGTCTGTGGCTCATGAAGGTCATCTGGGAATGTCTTCCATGAAGAGATTGGTCAGAACTGTGTTTTGGTGGCCTGGTTTGGACAGATTTGTGGATAGAGTACTAAGGGAATGCTCTGATTGTGCTAGCAGTGAAAAGATGCTTAAGTGTAACCCTGCTCCTTTGGTTTCTGTGGAGTGGCCTGAGTTTCCGTGGCAAAAGCTTGGTTTTGACATTTCAGGACCGTTTAATTTTTACCTCGTGATTGTAGATTTGCTGTGGTAATGATTGATTATCACTCTAAATGGCCTGAGATCAAGCTTGTACCTCACGTTAATACTTCTAATGTGATTGAGTTTTTCAAAGAAGATTTTGCCAGAGAGGGTTATCCGGAAGTACTTATTACGGATAATGGGGTACAGATGAAATCTCAAGATATGGTAGATTTTCTTAAGCTTTTTAACATTCGTCATGTCACTACTGCCTTATACGAACCTCAAGGTAATGGTCAAGTGGAGAGATATAATAGAGTCTTGAAACAGGATATTCTGTGGGCACGAAGTTATGGTGCAGAGTGGAAAGACAAATTGAGAGTGAAGTTATGGCTGTACCACATAACGCCTCACACTACCACTGAGGTTTGTCCTTTCAAATTGTTGAAAGGCAGGGAGCCCATCTCTAAGTTGTGCCCATGGTGGTTTAAGAAGAAGAGATGTGTAAGTCCTTGTGGAGGAAACAAAGAGGATGTGGCACTGAGAGTGGAAGAGAAACAATTGAGATGCAAACGCTATTATGACATTAGAATGAATGTGAAGCAAACTCATTTTGTTGTTGGAGACTGGGGGGGATATTCACAAGAACGTGCGCTAAACACCTCCAAAAAATGTTAACGCAACTTTACACATCGCAGTCTATCGTGGGAAAATAACCCAGTGATAACGTGGAATTCACAACACGGCAGTACCATGCGATAGTCTCCCAAAAACGGGGACAATGTCCGAGATACAACAACCGTGACCGTGATAAAAACCCAAACCCCAACGCAAAAAAACATGCAATGGGCCAAACCGCGATGAGGAAATCAGCGATAAGCAGCGCCAGGCCTGCCATACACACACGGCAGGCGGGAAAATCACTACAAAAGTAGAAAAAACACACAAACACAAAATGACCAACACCGAAGCACCATGGAGGCAGCCGGAGCAGGCGCAGAGGATGAGCGGAACCCCACAAGCACCCCGGACGACCAGCCTGGGACCTCGGGGACAGGGAAGGGCAAGGACAAGAAGAAGAGGAAGACGAAGTTCAGTCCACAGGAGAATAGGATCCTGGTCACGGAGGTGATAGAACACCATCAACAACTGTTCGTCGCCTCCAATGTGTCATTGGGCACCAAAAATGGAATATGGCGGTCCATCGTGGACAAGTTGAATGCCGTCGGAGTGCACAAGAGGTCAATGGACGAGGTCAAGAGGCGATGGATTGACATCAAGCGCAAAACCAAGGAGAAACTCGCAGGCAACCAGAAGGCAGCAATGCAGACTGGAGGTGGGAACCCAGCGCCACAGCTGGAGCTGGATGACATGGAGGAGCTGGTGTCGACAGTCATCAGTGTGGAGACCGTGGCAGGAGTCAGGGCACCGGACACTGTTCGACATGACACAACACAACAGCAACAGGGTGAGTAACCACCAGGTACTGGGGGACGGGGGAGATGGCCACAATGGCACACATGCACAATCAAGCAGAGCACAGTGCACACCCACAATGACTCTGGATCATGGCCCTGATCTACAGACTGTCACAATGTACATTGCCATGCTGTCTGAATGTGAACATGTACCATGCGGCTACATACATGTGGACACATTGTAACACAGCATCTCCCCTTCACATTGCAGGGGCACCGTCAACACCTCCTGCAGAGCAGTCCCAGCCACTCTTCACTGATGACGAGGAGGACACCACCAGCATCGACACCCAAGCCCTCCAAGACATCATTGAACTCATCCGCCAATCACCTCCAGGACCAAGGCAGCCCAGCTCCTTCGAGGAGACCCCACCCACTCCACAAACCACCCAGCAGGAGGCACCCACAACCCCGGCTGTCTCCCAGGACCCCCCCGAACAACACATGGCCTTCCAGCGCCGTGTGTTGGAGGGCCAGAGGGAGATGACTGAGCAGGTGCGGGTGGGGTTCGACCTCATGGCTACCAAACTTGACGCCATCCATGGGTTTCTGAGTCCCATCAGGGACCACCTCCAGTCCCTAACGGACACCCACAGGTCGCTCCATGGTCTCCAACAATCCCTGGCTGACATCGCTGGAGTCATGACTCGGAGACAAGAACACCTGTCCACTCAGAGTGGCTCCAGCGATCTCAGCCGTGAGATGGCACACATGCGGAGGCTCATGGAGGACATGGTGCGGATGGAGGCGGAAAGGATGGCAGCCACCGCTGCACATCAGCAAAATGTAGCTGGGATCTACCATGCCCTGCATATCCTCATCATGGCATTGCTGCCACAAGGCGTGGCGCAGATGAATGCTGCTGCTCCTACACCATCCACATCTCTATGTCAGTGCCACTCCGGCACCTGATGTGTTACTGCCACACAGTGCGGCCGGCAATCCACCTCCGGCCCCTGATGTGTCAGTGGCACACAGTGCCGCAGCCGGAACTGCACCACCCACAGGTGGGGCAGAGCACACATCCGAGGACGTGGATGGGCATGAGATCAGAAGGAGGCACTAGCATTCATGTCTGCCACCTGGCCTGTTGCTGCTTGTTGCCGCACATGGCCCCATGACCTTCCACTGACCCCCAATACACTCTGCTGCACTCACCTTGGACCGCGACATGGACTGCCATATCCTGTTTGGTGACCAATGACATGGCGACTAGACTGCGGACTTTACCCTTCCTCTTCCGCTGTACTTGTCATTACCCGATGGACTCTGGCTGGCCCTCCACGGGCCCATATTGTGAAGTGGGGTTGGCATGGCCCTGTACTGCTCCAGCTGCAAAACTCCACTGGATGTGCATTAAACATTCAGAAACGCACTGCTGTGTCATGTCTTCCATCATTCATGTATGAATGTGTGAATGAATGTAGGGTCAGTGATTCCCCCTAACGCCAATGATGCTTATCTAATGGGATTCCAGTCACAGTGTGCTACATTGCCTATTGCGTTCTGGGTGCCGTAGACACTACAACAGGGACACACGCATTAGTCACTTCCTTGTCTGGACATGGACTGAACCACGCCCAGAGCCCCTGAGTCATTGTTGCAAGCCCTGCGCTGGTCCGGCGTACGCCAGGCCAGACCACTCCGCTTACACTCCGAGGGGGGGGGCCACATAGCTACAAGTCGCAGGTTTACACGCTAGTGGTCTGCAGGTCGCTGGTCTAGTTGTCAGCATGTCACGGCCACTCCCTGAGGGCAGGTTTGCACACACACCACACCCATCCGGCACAGGCGTCACAGGCCATGTGACCCCGCCAATATAAGGGGCCGACAACGTCCCATTCCCCACTGCCGGTGGTGACTGGATGACGGACGTTCCACGATTCTCAATCATAAAGGGCCCATGAGTTGTTGCGCACATGGTTAGTGGCACCCGTAGCCATGTGGCTGTCATGGGCCTACCACCACGTGGCGCTGCCTGGGGTTGCACAGGGTTAGTGGCACCCAAAGCCTTGCGGCCGTCATGGGCCTACCACCACGTGGCAGTGCCTGGGGTTGCACAGGGTTAGTGGCACCCAAAGCCTTGCGGCCGTCACGGGCCTACCATCACGTGGCGCTGACTGGGGTTGCACAGGGTTAGTGGGACCGAAATTGCTGAGCGGGTGTGCGGCCTGCGATGATGACGTGTGCACTGATGTGGTCTCTGCCATTGATGCCTCAGGACTCAGCGTCATGTGTGGGACCTGCTGGCCCGCGGTGCAGGTCCGCATGATGTGGAGCATGCCATGGTGGCGGGACCTGGGCCTGGAGCTTGCACGGGCACATGGTGTGCCCACTGGTGGACACACCATTGGCAGCAGGTGAGCAGTGGGGCCTGGGTGCGCAAGTGCGGACAGCCAGCGCTGGCCGGCGGGAGGGGGTAGGGTGCGGCTGCATGTGTGCGCAGGGACGGACAGGCGTTGTTGCAGTGTGCAGTGAGATGGACTCTGCCATGATTGACTCTGGCCTCGATTACAGATTGCAGACCTGGTGGCTTGCAGTGTATACCGGCACGTGGTTGGAGACACACCGGTGGCAGCAGGTGAGCAGTGGTGCCTGGGTGCGCGGGGCGGCAGTGTCCCTCCTTCTCCCTTCCTTTCCTTCTCTCTCTCTCCCTTCCTTTCCTTCTCGCTCTCTCCCTTCCTTTCCTTCTCTCTCACTCTCTCCCTTCCTTTCCTTCTCTCTCGCTCTCTCCCTTCCTTTCCTTCTCTCTCTCTCCTTTCCTTTCCTTCTCTCTCTCTCTCTCTCTCTCCCTTCCTTTCCTTCTCTCTCTCCCTTCCTTTCCTTCTCTCTCTTTCCCTTCCTTTCCTTCTCTCTCTTTCTCTCTCTGTCTTTCTTTCCTTCTCTGTTTCTCTTTGTCTCGCTCCTTTGATGTGCGCATGACACACGTTCTGATTTTGTGCTTTATTTTCCAGGCTGTGACATCAAGGTTGTCCCGGATGGACCCGACAGGAGTCTTCCGCATTGGTGTTTTGTGTTGTATTCAATAAAGTTTTTGGTTGTTACTTCAATGATGAGTGACTGTTTCTCGTTCTTCTGACCACACATGTGTTTCTTGTTGTCATTGTGCGACATCGTGCGCTTTTTGTGGCTCTTGTGTCGTGCACGGTATGTGTTTGTCCGAGGGGGGTCCAGGGGGGGGGGGGCTGGGAGTGGTGGCGGTGGGTGTTGTGGCCCTCATGGGTCTCCGAGATGCATGATCATTGTCTCCATGGCATCTGTGGGTCTTCAGATGTGGCTCTGGGCTGGGCTCCCTTTCATACTGCAGGTAGTCGTCCTGCTTAACACCAGCAGAAGGCAGGTGTTAAATCCCTGCTGCTACCGTGGCTTATCGCCTGTTTTTGGTTTGCATCGCAGATCTGGCAGTTCGTTGTGAATGTGGTATAGTGGTGTTTTCATGTGTTTTTGCATGGGAACGCCTACTCTGCATCTCTTTAGGGTTAGTTGGTGGTGTCACCCGTGGAGGTAAATTTTGCGGCCCGTTATCGCAGGAATACTTGCGTTGTCTGCAGTTTGCACCCGCTTGTGAATGCAGCGTTAAAACTATCTCCACTTTTGATGCGTTAAGGTGGCGATAACTCGGCAATAAGTCCTTGTGAATATGCCCCTGGGTCAGAATACCTAAACCAGGTATTTTGCTTAAAAGAGAGGCCAAATTTGGTAGACCCATCAAAGTCATAAAGGTTAATCGCAACAGTGTTGTCACCCAAGATGGTAAAGAATGGAATGTCAGGAGGGTGGCTAAAAGTGTGGGTGTTTGTTCTTAAATTTTGTTAAAGAAGGAAAATGTGTTACATCACATACTGTTGTCCCTTGTCGCTTTCCCTTTAAGCCTTTGTATATATTTATTCTGGCACCTGCTAGTTTTTGTATGTGTTCTAAACAGAACTAGAACCTGGTAATTCTGTATCTGCCTGCTGCCAGGATGGTACTGTGCCTCAGAGATTAAACCATCTTTTTACTACTACTGGATTCTGCTTTTATCTTCGATTTGGATTTTACAAGTTTGCTTCAAAATGCACCACTGGCTAAATACCACACCCTTACCACTCTCCTTTTGAATGGGAGTGGCTTGTTAGCTACACTTGTTCTTGGTATACTGCTTGGATTTTTCACAGTCCCTATGACTTCAGCGACGTAACATTTAATGCAGCTCCCCCATTCTGAAAATTGTTCCAGTACCACTGGTATGGACATTAGCTATTTTGAGACCACTGCCTGAGTCCAGAGCATGTAGAATTCATGTAATCTGTCTGTTTTCTGATTCTGTAAGGGCTCTGTGTATTGGGTGCTAGTATTCGTTGTCAGTGGTGGAAGCCACATACAAACAGTGTTGGAGTGGGGGATGGGGCGCGGGGGAGCACGGGAGTGGGCACGACGAGGGACCATAATAATAATTTTAAAAAATAATTAATTGTTAAACTTACCTGCTTCCAGCAGCCTCCCGTTTTGTGCCTCTGTGCTGGGTCTTCCTTGTCCCAGCAGACACTGTGACTATGTCACAGACTCCCTGCCCATTCCCCGCGCTCCTCAGTGCTCGGATTGGCCTGAGCGGGCTGAAAAGACACTCCGCTCAGGTCAGGGAGTCTGTGGGGTTTCTCTAATAGGCTGTTTAATACAGTGCGCATGTGTGTTTTGGTCGGCCTGAGACGGCTGGCCAAACACACATGAGCACTTAGAGAGTGCATGTAGCACTCCTCCTCCCCTCTCCCATGCCTCAGCCCCGCCCTGCACATGCTGGCTGAGCCAGCGGCTTTGAAATAAAACGATAATGAAATATCGTTTCATTTTTGTTGTTGCTGGCTCTGAGCCAGTGGGGTGACGTTCCTCCGCCATTGCGGAGGAGCCGCCCCTGTTCGTTGTAGAATTTGTCTGTTTCTGTTGTCCAACACCAGTAATTGTGAGATTTGTTTAAAATTAGTTGTTTCCACCCAGCTCCTTCCAAGAACATCACAAGCATAAGACTTAGAACTACTTGTACGGAGAAGGGTGGAAACATAAAGCAATGGGAATGTAGAAGGGAAGGAAGATTATGTTTACATTTTGAAAAATGATAGACCACTTTGATACTCTGTCATAGATCAAGTTCTGTAGCAAATTAAAAAAATTATCTTGTTGATGGGGAACTTCCAACAACACTGAGGAACGCGAAGGTTGGGTTGCACACCATGAAAGAATTTGAATGCCTTTTTTAGTACCTCTGCAGAACCTCTAGGTTTTCGTTCGGTTTATATGGAAATTGTACTGTGAAATACACCATTGGCCTATTATTTGCACGAATGTTCTCAATGACAGCACCTCTGCCTCTGAATATTTCTGGAGTAAGTCAGTCTTAACTTGCTTTGCCTGTTCGTTTAATGCAATTCGGAGCAGGTATTTACACCCCCACCACTATTAAAGCTGTCACGGCAGGAGTTCACTAAGCAAAGAAGGCACTTTATACTTGCAGCTTCCAAATGCACTCTGATGTTGAATTAATGTGATGTAGAATTATACATCTTCATGGAATATATGGAAGCCTGATGATCATTCATCCAGCCATATTCAAACACTGTACGTTGGCTGTGGTTTTCTGGGCAGGTTTAAGTAAGGCATATTAAAGAGGTAATTCATGAAAGTTTGCTTCTATTTTGTGGTGAGGGAGCCATAGAATTAGGTAGTCTGTTTGGCACTGTACAAAATATTCAATACATCGTTCCTACCAACTACACCTTCACTAGACTCCAGGTTTTGTCTACCATCTACTTCAGAGTTGTGCTCTGTACAAGAGCAGTCGTCTTGTAATGTTTTGATAAAGCAAGTCTGTGCAGCTGCGCGCTGGCCAATTGTTTTCTCAATGTTTATTTAATATTAAATCAGACAAATACTGTGCCACACCCGACCCTCCTTCTGGAATTCAAGGAAGAGGAGGATCAATAATGACCTGCTTTTATGTAATATCTTGTTTTTAAATAGTGCTTCTTTCTATACTTCTCTAGCTTCTAAATGCTGTCAGTAACCGGTGTTGATGTTACTTAACGGTATTCATTTCACCAAACTTGGAAAAATGAAAGGCTGAGCTGGCCTTGCCGGGGTGTGAACTTGTGATCTGCAGATCACTGCATATGCAGAGGACATGCATTAAATTCACAGAGTCACCCTGCCAAAGGAGAGGATATGTTAGAGGATGTTTTACTGTTGTATTGTTAAATTACAGACCTATTCACAGAGGGGGTGCGTAGTGTAGTGAGCTGCTGGTCACTGTTCTAGTTGTTCTGTTACCAGCCACTCCCCGAGGGCTGGCTTACACCCCACCCCACACCCATCCAGCACAGGCGTCACAGGACATGTGACCTTGTTATTAAAAGGGGCCTGGTGCACATGCCCTGGGCCAGTTCTACACCCTAACCTACTGTGTCTGTGTGGTCACTCCACATGCATGGGGGCCTAGGGCCCCACTACATTACATTGGCGATGAGCGGGCTGAGCCCCGGTTTGCAGCGCCTTGTTTGGTGGTTGAAGGGGGAGAGTGCTGCCCGTGTGGAGGGCATCCCCTAAAAGCAGGCGCAGGATGCGCCTGATGGCCCGCAGGGCATGTGAAGAGGGGGTCAAAGATGTGATCGGGAGCCCACCCCGCACCTGGAGTGCCCGCAAGTAAGTCACGGCACACAAACGCGGAGAGATCGCGTGGCGAGAAAAGGAGCTAGTGGCATGCCCATGCCACCAGCCTGCTGAGGCCCAACTGACGTGAGAGCTGAGCGGTGCCCACCTGCATCGGAAGCGATGACCCACCGGGCAGGAGGCAAGCCCGCGGGGTGACAGAGGTGCCGAGGGGCTGTGGTGGGGCCCCCAACGATAGAAGAAGGACCCTGGACTGCATGAGATCAGTGGGAGCCCTCCCCGCATCTGAAGTGCCCGCAGGTGAGAAGACAGCACTGGACATGAGGAGCACCCCTGCCGCCCAGAGACAGTGGCCGGCAAGTGAACGACTCGCGCAGAGGAAGCCGGAAGACTGCAGAGGTGCTGCAGGACGGCAGGGTCTGACGCCGTGCACCGTACCGTCCCTTAAGCGGAAAGGAACTACCTAGTGAGCACGCAGCAGCAGCGAAGAGTATTAGCTGACACTGCAAGGCCTGATCAAATATATGCGGAGAGGCAGTAGGGGCCGCGGCGGAGAAGAATTCCGTCAGCGTCCTAGCCGAATGAGCGCAAGAAACGAATGAGCCTACTCCGGCCCTGAAACAGTCTGGCGGTTTCAGAGCCGGAGTGAAAAAAAACAAGACAGGAGTAGAAAGTAAAGCACCTACCCTGATGCAAGTGGCTGCGCCCGTGTGAGGAGAAAGAGCCCGCAAGCGTCCCGCTGCAGGCCGCGGGTGTGCATGGTAGTCCGGTGGCATTGGGAGAGCTCCGGGCAGGAAGGAACATGGGGCCGGAATAGATGAGAAGCTGCATGGCCCACAGCAAGATGGAAGCCGCTGCGGCTGCCTGGAGCAACCTGAGCCTCAAGTGTCCCTACTGCCCTAGAATCGTCGTACCGATGCCCTCGAGAGAAGAAAGGATTACAGCAATAATTGACAAGCAAGCCTATAAGGGAATCTCAAGAAGACAGGCTGCCAGGGATGGTTTGATTGGTAGTGATGCCCACTGGCCATGGGTGGACACTGCAGGTGTGATACAGAACAACAACCCCAGGCAGTAAGCCCCTGAAGGACTGAAGATTGTGCGCTGCATGCGCGCCCAGTGGCAAAAGCACGTCACCACAAAGGAAAGAAGTGGGTGAGCAACACTCGCCAGCAGAACAAGCACCCATCATTGAAAGACTGAAGAGAATGCACAGCAAGTGCGTCCAGTGAAGTAAGGATGGCGCTCCAGGAGGAAGAACCGGGTGCGCAAGGCACCAGAAGTAGGAGTACCCTCTAGTAGCAAACGAAGGGCGCACAGTCAGAAGCACGCCGAAGACAGACACAGAGAGGATGATTATTCGGGCTGGAGCCCGAGGGCGCCCTGCAAGGGAGAGGGCCCAGGTAGTCACATGGCGTGACTCATCCTGTGAAGCCTTCCCGAGTGGAGCTGCAAAGAGAGAGAGCCACGTCGGTGTGGTAATGAGGTGCCTGAAGCGCGCCCTCAAGAGAGGATGACCGGCAAGAGGTCGGCGGAGACGACCTGCAAGAGGTCGGCGGATATGACCTGCAAGAGGTCGGCGAGGATGATGTGCAAGAGGTCAGGGAGCAGTGACCTGAGAAGAGGTCGGAGAAGCGGTGACCTGAGAAGTGGTCGGAGAAGCGGCGACCGGAAAAGAGGTCGGAGAAGCAGTGACCTGAGAAGAGGTCTGACAAAAGGACCGAGGAGAGGTCCGCGAAGAGGACCGAGGAGAGGTCTGACAAGATTGACCTGCAGTCAGAAGTAATGAACGGAAGAAGGTCGTGACGACAGGTCTGGTCACCGAGAGAAGAGAATGCATTGTCTTAGGAGTAGGACAGGACCAGGGAGACCCATGTGAACTGCACGTCACATGGAGAGGCCAGGTCAGAGAAGTGCAAGACCGGAGGGGACTAGACCGTGTCGCAAAGCGAAAGAAGAAGAAGGAGGAAACTGTGTGGCATGACGCCACCCTGAAGAAATTTCAAGAAGAAGAGAGGAGTGTGTGATCTGACAACTCGCACATCAGAAGGCAAAGGTGACAGAGTGCAAGAACATCTGGCATGGAGCACAGTACCTGGAGAACATCGGTGGCACCTGGAGAAATAGCTATCCATGAGTCTTCGGAACACCGAGCAAACCTGGTGATTGCAGAAGCGAGCAGGCTGGACCATTTGTGACATCCACCTTTGGGGTTGCACGGGAGACTGGACGGTGGGGCTGCTCGGCTGTCCTGAAGAAGAGGATCCAACTACTCCACACCAGACCGTGGAGACCCAGGGTCAAAGGCCTCAGGGAAGCCAGTGAGAGCGGGTCCTGCCACGAGAGATGAGTCTACAGCCGCTCTTCCACAGATCCCAGGAAGAAAAAGATCTTATGCTAAGTGGCAGGAGTAAGCAACTACCCTTCAGATGGAGCTAGGGACGTGAAGGTGGGACTCGTAGCGCTTCCTCCACACACCGAGAGGGTGGCGTTGGAGCGACACGGCGAAGTACACCCAGTCCAGTGAAAGCCTGGTGAAGAGGGCCTCCGGGACATCCCGTGAGAGGGGAACACCTGCGAGAGGGTCATCCTGGTGAGAGGGATGTTTTTGCAACTACTCCACCATTCTGTAGAGAAGGATTGCAGCATTTGTGTGAATGCCACAACAACCAGGACTGATGAGTGATTCACCATCACTCCACCTGTACCGTTACAGAGAACTGGACATAGAGAGATATTGGTGTCAACTTCCACGCCTGGAGTCTAAGGAGTACCGGACCCGCAGGGCAAAACTGAACTGTGCCAAGCAGAACTGGTGGTCCTAACTGCAGTCATACCATCGTTTTGTTTCTGCAAGCTGCTGAACAGACTCACTGGAAGTTCCTATTTATTGTTTTATTCTATCCCACAGGTTGGACTCTGTTGTTCCATTTTTGAATAAAGTTTTGGAGGGATGTAGTGACCTGCTGGTCACTGTTCTAGTTGTTCTGTTACCAGCCACTCCCCAAGGGCTGGCTTACACCCCACCTCACACCCATCTAGCACAGGCGTCACAGAACATGCGACTCTGTTAATAAAAGGGGCCAGGCGCACCTACCCTGGGCCAGTTCTACACCCTAACCTACCGAGTCTGTGTGGTCACTCCACATGCATGGGGGCCTAGGGCCCCACTACATTACACGTAGAACAGATGCAAATACCCTCCAGCGTCAATAACGTGTGCCAAGCCGTTGGTGACATTTACAACCCGTGTAAACATAGGGAAGAGCAAACATAAATGGTAATTATACACGTTTTGCGTGCCCTGTCGCGGTTATTGTACAGGTTTGCTGAGAAAAATACCACCAGATGATACCTGGAGGTAAGATCAATACTCTTCCACTACACTACATTAAATTGCCACCTTTCTAATACCAGCCAATGCAAAACCAGACACAAACTCCATCTGCCCCATATCCAGTAACCCATGGGTTAAAATGATTTCTTTATTATTCTTGCTAGCCTCAAAAACGGTGCCCAAACGGCTATTTTGCACATCGACTTTTTTTTTTACTGGTAATAGATGGACAGATACTTGCATAAACTCTACATGTTAAGACAGACTTTTTATAGTTAGAAGATGTGCTCACGCACACCCCTGATCACTCCTTCCTCAGAAGAGATATACATCGGAATTTAATTAATTATCCCTATTCCATCGTAATTTTCCATATATTAATTTGGTTCGAAATTAAGGGACGTATATAGGATACACCATGGAGCTCAGTGCGTTTTTGCTTTCTGTTCTAACAGCTGGGATGTTGGCACTCTGTTTTGCTCTAATTAAACAAGTCTCACGACAACAGCCGAGATAGCTTTCCGAATGTCTCTTTGGTCCTGCAAAATGAACTGCTTGTACCGTAAAATTAAAACAATGTATAACTATAGATGCTATTTCGTAAATTGTCTTAAACAGAGATTTGCTAGAAAAACTAATTAGTTTAAAGAGTTAGGCCCAATTTTAATTCTAATTGTTGTGGAATTAAATAATGCCTTGTTGACAATAAATTAAATGCATCACTTACAAAGCAATTTGTGCAATTTCGCAGTTTTATTCATGGAACAATTCATTGCTGTGATTTATATGCATGACAAATCCAGAATAATCTATTTACAAGTGCTGTACAAGTTTTCAATAAAACCTCAACACATACTTGACATGCTGTTTGCGCTAAAGCATATCTGCATTTTAATAGGGAAATTATTCCTTCTGTGATATTGAAAAAAAAATGTAATTTTATCATAGTCATTGTTCACTAATTGTATTTTTTTATTCCACGCTGACAACCACATAACTCATTTTTGTAGCCCCACAGACGGAAAATGTAGGGGTGAGCTCTTGAAAATAAATTTAGCTGGGTTTCAACAGACCCTAAATAAATATGATGGTGTTTTAAATCGTATGTAATTTTCTGTTCTAAATGTGCACTGAGCACATTCAGTATTGCCTGTGTTATTTTGTGTGAGCCCGTAGTGTGTGTTTATGTTATTTATTGTGGCAGTATGTTGACAAATAAGTATTGCTAAAACCCATGTGTCTCGCTTAAAACTGAAAAGGCCCAAGTGCTTCCATGCATGCACTTACTCATCGATCCCCCAAGCACCCATTCATTACCCATGCACTCGTTTACTCATTCTTGCAAACATGCATCTATTCACCCACCCGTTAACACATTCTTCCATTCACCCAACCGACCTCCCACTAAACCACAAATTCACCACTGTCAATTATGAGCCAGACTTATTGGTTCTGTTGCTTGCTTGTGAGGTGTGAGAGAGTGCTTCCAGTAGTATGTCGCTGTTTGTGACTGGTAGTAGCTCCACTCTCTGCACGGCGCGGGAGATGACGTCACCCTCCCGGCGCCTACAAGCAGGCCGCAGCACTCCCGCAGCGCGGGTCTCGCGCACTAGGGCTATCTGAGCCCCAACGTTCACCAACCTGACCAGGGGGTCCACAGGCAAACCGGGGGAGCCGTATCCAGCGCTGGGGTGGGACTCAGTCCCCCAGCAAGCCCCACTCTCTGCACGGCGCGGGACGCGCGCGGGTGTGCCTGGGCCGCGCCCGGGCCAAGGGCGGGCCCATCCACGCCCGTCGGAGTCTGGAAGAGGCTGGGCTCGGCCCCCCTGACACCTGGTTACCTGCATAGTCCCACACCTCCCTGCACTCAGGTACTGTTGCGCATATTTCCATCTTTGTCACCAGCATCAGTGTCATACTTGTATTATTGTATCTGGCCACTAATCGTATAAGACAAGCGGATCCACCATGAGCAAACGAAAAAGAGTAGCGGGGACCCTAGATGCATTCACTGTTAGGGCAGAATCATTGCTGAACCACGAAATCGAAATGACAGAGCGACGACTCTCTTTAGATCCTTCCACACTACAGAGTCGTTCGTTGTCAGGTATCCCTAATTCGGATGGCACCCCACTATCGCGCTTGTCTACTACGCCTCAAAATCTGTCTCCGATTTTCCCCTTGGCAACTCTGGATGTACTCCCCATGGCTACTCCCAACAGGCCTAGCATAACCACCAGAGCACAGGTTGCTAAACCCCGAGATGAGAACAAGGTGAGAGTACCACCGGCTAAACGGAAGCGGGGTGTTGGCACCCAAAAATCCAAAAGCATAAAAGGCCCCAGATCTGCTAACAACGCAACTAATTATGTAACACCACCAACCAATTCTGTCAGCACACAGACTGATGTTGTTTCTTTACCAACAACAAACGATATCATTGGGGATCCTGCTTTTGATTCTGCTTTTGTCATCGCTGTGGAGACTGTACTGGAAACCGCATTAGCCCCCTTTAAAGAAATGATTGACAGGAATTTTACCCTCCTTTGGGGAAAGTTAGAACATGTGGTTACTGCCAAGGACAACTTAAGTAGCAGTGGTAGTAAAGCGACTTTACATTCAGATGCTAACGTGGGGGAGGGCTTGCTATTTCCAGTAGACGCTAATTTAAGAGCCAACTCGCTAATTCCAAGCGCCACCATGCTCAAAGAGTCCTCATCTGCTAACTCCTGCATAACTAGGCGCAAATCTAAAGAACCTCCTGCGCTGAAACCCAATACTGAGCCGGGGAATACCCAGGATCTACCTCGGAAGTTTAACACAAAGACCGTGGGTCTACGCAGTAGTCAGCCTGAATGCTTAGATCCTGGCGCTACACCAACTGATCCGAGCGGGAACAAAATAGACAGCACGAGGAGTAACCACTTGAGACCTAACACTGATGTTTTGAGTCTACCTCCGGCCACCTGCCCTTACATATTAGTTCTGGCCGGCGTCCCCACTCTCTTAGGGGACCAAAGGGAGTCTTGGGTTGACCTTCGTTACAAGACTGTGGATTGGTTAATAAAACACAAAAGGTTCCATCCATCCGACATGAACGAGATCCTTATGGTCCGCAGAGTTGGGTGGGTTGGACAATCCCCTAAAAACATTGATGGTGATTGTATCGTGGTCAACTTTCGCAGGCCCCATATGGTTCGTTGCTTATTAAGATTCTGTGAGCAAACATTCATCCAAAGCTCGGGTATTTGTGCGCTCCCCCTGGGTTACTTTTATAAACCGCAATTTAGACCTACTGTAAGCATGCCTCCCCCCATCCTTGTATCCAACAGGTTTCAGACCTTATCAGATCAGATCTAGATACACAGGATTGACATCTATCCTTACCGGAACACTAACCTCACTCCTCGGAAAATCTTCAGGCCTTTGTACCTCCCCCTCTTACTGATATGTCAGATGTTCAGCAAGCTATACCTAAAGTCTGACACAGACTTGAGTATTTTGAGCTGGAATGTAGCAGGCCTCCAGCCGAGGCTTGGTGATCCGGACTGGCTACATGTAATAAAGGAACAGGACATAGTTATGTTCCAGGAGACCTGGGCTACCCAAGAATTATATATCGACGGGTTCCATTGCTATAATATTGTAGCCCCCACTCCTAAATTTGGTCGCCCCTCGGGGGCTTATTTATTGGGATTAACATTGCTGCTGGGGGCGGCATCAAGGTTATACCAACTAATAATCGTAATTTTCAAGTTTTATTATACAAAAGGAGAGTCTCTTTTTATCTGATTAATTTTTACAAAAATGATTTTAACTCCATCCCTAATGAGAATTTTATTAAGCTTTTTGATTTTATTTCCAATCTTGATTGCCAGCAAGAATCAGCCAAAACTATTGGTATCCTTTTGGGTGGTGACTTTAATGCGAAATTAATAGATACACCATGTAGCTCAGGGGCTTTTAATCCCAGCTCTACCTGTCGTAGGGGTGCAGAGCTGGCTATGTTCTTGAGCATGCATAACCTCACCAACGCTATGGATATCGTGGGCGCAACATATGTAAATAATCATCCTGTGCCAACATTCAGAGGAAGGGGGTGTGCCTCCACCATAGATTTTGTTTTTATTTCTCCTCTTCTTGCAGACCACCTAATGGAAGCAGAAGTTATCCATGAGTCAAGGGGACCATAATCCAATTAAAACAGTGTTGAGACTAGCTCCCCGGCCTATGTTTACCTCTGAATGTGGGTCCAGGAATTTAACGCCCTCAACCGATAATTTGAGACTGGTATGGAGGGGTATTGATAATATCGACCTGTTTCAGACAGTGGTAAAGGACAATATGCATCTTATAAATTCATGTTTATCAGCCCAAGACCCATCCCCTGAGGCTGTCCATGATTTTAACAAACTCTGCCTAGCTATTAAAACTATTTTGTCAAAACCCATTCCCGCAGTGAAACTAGAGCCTAGATGGTTCAATCAAGAGTGCTCTGAGGCAAATAGACAATTACGCAAAGCTCTATCATCTAATCCTAGGAGCAACCTCGAAGTGAAACTGGCTAGGCTGAGGTATAAAACCGCGATCTCTAATCGGAAAGGGGAAGTCTTAAAAAAACGTTGGGAGGCACTAGCAATAGTCGCAAATATAAAAAAGGGCGACACATTTTGGTCAGCCGTGAGGGATTTGCGATCCATGGGGCAGCTTCTCACTCCCATTAGCTGCACCATTGCGAGTGAGTCGTGGGAAAACCACTTCACAAAAATGTATGCAGCTCCCGCACATGAGGCGGACTACTTCAAGCCTGGGCCACTAACTAGAATACAGATAGCCCTGTCTGAGGTGGAAGAAGCAATTCAGCAGAGTGTGGGCAATAAAGCTCCTGGCCCAGACAGGCTACCTATTGATCTTATTAAATGCAAACCAGACTTTTGGGCGCCTCTTCTTTTAAATGTTTTTAACAATTTAATGCATGCTCCGTTACCCAGCTCCTGGTCCACAAGTATTATTGTCTTGATTTTCAAAAAGGGGGATCGTTCCCAACCCAATTTCTATAGGCCCATCTCCCTAATTGACAATACTTTAAAAATTTTGGGCAGAGTAATATATAACAAGATACTAGAGTGGTCTGAGGAAAGTGGTATTTTAGAGCCCTGTCAATTGGATTTTCGAAGCAAGGTTGGCACCAACGAACAATGCCTAAATCTTAACCTAATTATGGGCAAATACACCATTGCGCGGGCCTCGCCAATCTATTTGGCCTTTATGGAATTGACCTCTGCTTTCGACCTTGTCAATAGGTCAAAGCTCCGGTCTATCCTTTTGGCCTATGGATTGGACGAGCCCTTGGTGCATTTCTTGGCGCACCTACATAAAGACCTTAAAGCCCGGGTCAGGATTGGCAGTGGGGGCGAGGTCACTGAAGCTATTAAGGTAGGCAGGGGGGGTTAGACAGGGTTGTGTGCTAGCCCCCCTCCTTTTTATCATCTACATTAATGGACTGAATAAAACATTAAAATCATTGACCCAAGACGTCCCAAAAATCAATGGAAAAACACTCCCCGTACTATATGCGGACGATGCGGTCCTTATGGGCTGCACTCCGAATTCTTTACGCACCTTAGTGCAGGGTTTTGTCAACCACATGGATAGCTTGGACCTATGTACTAACTTTAAAAAGTCTTTTATAATGTTGTGTGGCCCCAGGAAACGCCAACTTAGTTTTATATCTGTGGGCAATCAGAAGTTGTTGAGCACTAGCACCTTTCCTTATATTGGGGTGGTCTTTGCTGCGAACGGCTCATGGACTGAGCATATGGCTCACTCCAGGAGCAAGTTCTCAAAGACCACCAACTCGATCCTCAGTCTTCCACGCCCAAAGAGAACAGGTGCCATTTTAGCTATTTTAAAAAATTTCAAAGCGCAATGCGTGCCTACAGCCACGTACGGCGCTGAGGTTTGGGGTATCTCCAAGAGTTCCTGTATCCAACAGGAAGAGAACAGATTCTGTAGGAAGATACTAGGCGTCCCAATCTCCACACCCCAATACATTTGCCATAGGGAACTCAACCTTAATTTTATAGAAGATTTTATTAAGGCCCGCCCCGCCCTCTTCTGGTTGTCTGTTTGGAACAACCCAGCCGCATCCCTAACGAGAGAGATCATTAGTGATTGTATTGGATGTGAGAAAGGGAAGGATATCCCTTGTCTAGCAGGGGTGCATCAGAGCCTTTGTAGCGTTAACAAGGGTAGTATCTTCCTAAATCCTAGCACAACAGTGACTATGAATAAAAATGAGCTTAGGAGTGTCCTCTATTCGTTATACAGAGTGGAAAGGATTGAAAAGGAATCAAAAAATCCCTTGTCCATAGTTACATGGCTACTGAACATCCTGTGTACCCGCTGGCTAATTACCTTACCCTGTCTATGAGCCATTGGGAGAGAAGCCTTTTATTTCGATTAAGGGCAGGCACTATTAAATTTGTTTTATGTTTTCCCCTTGGTTACCACTCAGGACTTGATCATTTACCTTGCCCGTGTGATGGTCAGAGTGGCCAATCTATTTTACATTTTTTGTTCTTTTGTACATACTATTTAAAGTATATTAAGTGGCTTTTAACCCCATATTTTAAAAAGTTTATGCCGATTAGTCTGGAAAATGCTTACCTGAGGTTACTTACCATGGATGACTTAGAGCAGTTTTTTCGCACAGGCAATTTTCTGAGAATTGCTGTTCGAGCATGTCAGATGATGTACAATCTATGAGCTTTTACATTATTTATTCGTGTATTTTTGCACGAATTTGAAAGATTATTGTACATTGTATGTTGCTAATGGATTTTATTATGACTCTCTTGTTTGTAACTTTTAACCTGTTGTGCTTTTATGGATACGACGTTATCCGAATAAAGTGTCTTTGAACCTTTGAACCTTGACTGGTAGTCTGTGAGGAGTGAAGAGTCTGGTTTGGGTTGTGAGACTGCTATAATGAGAGGGGTGTGAGAGTGCTGTTGGTAGTGTGAGGTTGCTAGTATGTAAGAGGTGTGAGAATGCTAACAGTGGTGTGTTAGATTGTTAATCTATGAGGGACTGCGGAGCTGCTGTTTGGTTGTATGGGACTCCACATCCCAACTCACATTGCGCCAGAGTCCAAGGGGGAGGAATCCCTCTAGTGCATATAGCGCCGACACTTCTCCCGCAGTGCAGGACTGCTGTTTGCTGGTGTGCGAGTCCACATCCCAACTCCAGCGGTCTCCAGCACAGGTAAATGCGGTGGGGCGGGGTGGGAGGGGGGATGTCGACAGACGATGGAATAGGTATAATTAAATAATAAATAATACCTATTCCGTTGTCTCTCCGCTTCCCCCCTGCCGTGCCCTTCTCAACCCCACCACTCTTACCTGTGCCGGCCGCTGCTAGTCCAGGGTCTGCTGTGAAGCCCTACAGACAAGTTAATAAAAGCTGCAAATCTACTATAACCCCTCTAGTTAATTCAGTGGACACTAATTGCATATTTTTGTCTGTATTGTCTATGGAAGCTTTATTAAATCTACATTTGACTCCTTGTCTAGCAGACTAAAAACTGTTGAAAACACCTTGGTTAGTTGTTTTGAAATGTGCAGTCTAATGTTAAATCCATTTCACTACCTGTTCAGAGTGCAAACATTTGTCATCTTACTGTTGTGCCCACTAATACCCACACCAACATTTCGCACAGTAGCCAATAGCAGACCTCTTCAGTACCCGACCCTGGCACGGTTACTGTCACTTCTGTTGCAGCTATTAATCTACCTTTGCCAACTAGTTTCTCAAGCGTGCCACCTAGTAACCCTAACACTCTCATTTATGCACCCAAAACAGGAGGTCATCCACCAACTCTTGACCTTCCCCCTGAAGTTATACCGTATGTTGTTATCCGAGGGAATGTCCCAACTCTTTCCCAACCTGATTCAGAGTCCTGAGCCAGCCTAAAGAACAAAGCTATTCTGTGTGTGGGGAGCAAAACTGGTTTGACCAAAGCCTTCTTTGAGGACTTAAAAATGGTGAGAAGAGTCAGCTGGATCAGTAGAGGACCTAAATCATTCCCGGTGACTGTGTAATTATGTCTTTTAAATCTCATTGTTTGGTATAGCTAATTCTGCATAGAACTACCCCCAGGTTGCCATCTGCTCCTCTCTACATGTTATAACTCTTCCATTGGGCTATTTTTACCACACCTTAAATCCTGGAGAGGACTCTGGGCCAGTCACTAAATCAAATCAAATAATTCTTTATTCAGATAAAAATATCCACAAAAGAATTGCACAGATAAAATTTACAATAGATCTTAATAAAAAATTCTATGTAAAATTCATAAAAATGATCTCGTAAAGTGGACAGTTAGATATACAGACGCAGGACACCAGATACCAAGCTAGGTGTCAACTCAATGGTCATCAAGTTAAAAGGCATTATCAAAAGCATCAGATGAGGGATAGTTAATGAGCTATTCATTTTCATATCTTAAAATGCCCAGGTATAGCAGCTATTTACTTCAATGGATGGCATAAGAAACATAGAAAGAAACTCAATAGTACAAATTCACATTATTAAGATTATGGATAAAATTAAAAGCATCTTTATAATAAATATTTTTTTCTTTGAAAAACAATGGCTGCAGTATCTGTTTCCTCAGATCCCTATAAAAGTTACAAACAAGTAAAAAATGCAATCACATGGGCATTTGGGTAGATTTTGGGAACAAAAGCCCATCTCGGGGAAAGCTACCAAAAAGTGTAATGTGTCTATTCAAAGTCTTGTTAAATGAAATCTGTGTTCAATATTTGGTACTAAGATGAGGTAGCTCTGGGCATTAGATTGTATGGGGCCTGAGAGGTACATTGACATAGTCGGTTTAACACACTCTCTCTTGTCTCTATCGGCCATCCTTTTCCCAATCAAAACCGTATTTAAATCTTTCTTACTAAATTGTAATACTCCCTCCATCAATGCTCAATTTCCCACCCACCTGCTTTAGCAACCTGTTTACATATGCCAACCAAGGTATTCTTGCTCTATGTTCCAAAGTAAGACAGTCTGTTATCATCTCCTTGGTGAATTTAGTGCCATCATTAATCCATATGGTATACCAGAGTATGATGGGACATGTCTGGAAGCCGTCTTCTAAATAGCAGACCACTAATTCCTTGTGAGCGATATAAGAGGAGGTTGAACGGGGCACAGCTAATGATCTACTTAGGAGGATGCAATAATTTACAATTTGTCAGTCCCCAGAATTGGGCTCCATAATTTATACTAGGAATACATTTAGTTCTATATATGGCTGACAGCTAATGGGTTTATTACCAATTTTTGATGTAAACCTGAAAACGGCTTCTGAAGATCAAATGAATTTCAGTTTTGCTGATTCTACATGAGTCTCCCATTGGCCATTACTAGAGAAAATCACACCTAGATACGTACAACCTTCTGTTGCAGCTAGTGCTTCTACCTAAATATGGGAAGCTTTTTTCTTGGGTCTCTCTTTCCCACACATCGTGGTAAAGTTTTTTTTAGGTGAAATTTCATATCCTGATCCTCCATGTACTTGAGAAAACGTCTATCAAGAGATGGAGACCATTACCAGTTCTAGATATCAGGACAGCGCAACAACGTACAGGCGTTCTGGTGCTGGACATTGGCGGCCTTTTGGAGCATCTGCATTTAACTTTTTTTTATAAAAAAAATCTTCTACCCCATTAATAAATAATAAGAATAAAAGGGGGTGAAGGGTGCAGCATTGCTGAATTTCTCAGGTTATTTTGAACCGTGATTTAACTTCTCCACTTGACCCGTAGCGTACCCTCAATGTTAACTGTGCATATAGCTGTGACAAAAAGTCCACAATCTCAGTGGGGGCACCCATCTTAACTAGTGACTGCCACAGCTTGGCGTGATTAACCAGGTCAAATGCACTGCTCAAATCAGCAAAACATAAATGGATGTGTCCCTCTTTCGCCAGGGTATATTTGCTGTTGAGCAGATGAAGGTTAATACATTGTTCCATGGTGCCCACATCCCTTCTAAAACCATATTGTGCATCTGCTAGGATCTGATTGTCTATCACCCAGGATTCCAATCTTTCTAATAGGACTCTGCCCATTAGTTTGGCAGAGGAATCAAGGAGGGATTTTGGATGATAACACCTTGCATCCTCTTTTTTGAAAATCACTACTAAAATACTTTATGTCCAAGAAGAGGGAATATATCCTCTGGCTGCTACATTCCATACTTGCATCAGTATAGCGGCCAATAAATTAATACATGATTTAAAAGTGTCAATTGGGACCCCATCAGCACCAGGTGCCTTCGCAGCAGCAAATTTTTCCAAGGAGGCAGTAACCTCCTCTGGGGTAAAGGGTTTTAGGTGTGATGGTCCTGCAAAACATATTGCTCCAGGGGTAGCGTCTAGGTCTTGGCTTTGTGGGTTGAAAATTCCTCCATAATTACTCAGCCAGTCAGCCTGTTGGTAAGTTTAATTACCCATCTGACTAAAGTGTACTTAGCTTCAAATGTTAGTTTTTTGTAGTGTTTAGTGAGGTGTGTCATAGGTAGCTATGCAGTTATTTTTTGCTCTAGGAATGTGTGTGCTCTATGGGCACAATCTGAACATCACATGGAAGTTATGTCAACACTCTACCGTCCCCTACACACCAGCACTCACCAAACACATACTTATTAGATGCCTGGGTCAGCTACATGTTCAGAATCAACAACTTATGCCATGATGCTTTTGTTGTAGTCAGTACTTTATAGAAGCGTACTTCAGCATCTTAAATACCATCCTTTTTTAGATCAGTCAGAAAAGCAACAAGCATTGGCATAGCCAATAGGTCTCGCTTTTGGGACCTTATAAGTATTTAGTTATGCAGCACAATATCCTTGGTGCAACAACATTAACTGTTGCATGGTTAAACACTTATAAGGTCCCAAAGGCGAGACCTATTGGCTATGCCAATGCTTATTATCAATTGTTGCAGGGATGGATATAGGGCTTCAATATGACAATGTACTCTCAAAATAAAATGCAAGATCAAACCAAATAATATCAAAACAGGCCATTTTACACAGAGGAAAGGTGTGTATTGGAGATGTTGTGCGAGTTCCACTCTACACACATGAATGAATGGGCTATAAAGGGATCCACTTCAGCACTAAATTAAGGAATGCCATTTTACATTTCCTCCTTAATATGGGGGATTTGGTAAAAGGCTTACAACAGAGTGTGGACATCCTAAAAAGGTCCTACCATTTGTGGCACATGAACACAAAGCAAAAACTAAAACAGCCACCTTCGAAGCACAGCAGAAACAACATTCATAAATACATTTTATTTCAATGATAAAAAAACCCAGAAGCATGTAATGAAAATACTTATTAAAGCATCATTAAAGCGCACTCCAAACCTTCACATAAGCCACATTGGACCTCCAGTAAAAAAGCACTGCAGAACATTTTATACTATAAAATCTAAATTGTCCCATATGAAATGACCTGTAAAACAGTAGATAAATTGCAGCGCATTGCCCCATTATGCAATACACTTGTACATCACCCGAGTCTCTGTCCTGCTGAGGGTCAAGTGGAAAATGATCCCAAAGGAAAATAAGTACTTGCGTTTCTGCCAACATACATTGTAGATGCACATCAGTGTCCCTATGGCAAACAGTGCCTACTGAGGCAGTAGAGTAAAATGTTACAGAAACTTTAGGGCTTCTTTCAGCGATCGTTCCTGCGAGGTATATTGCTAAGAGCAAAAAACAACAAGCAAGAGGATAAAAACACACTCACTTTCCCAGAAGCACAGGAATATGGTCCCGATGGGCGGTTTACCGGGGTACAGACTTACCTCCCTTATCATCCACAGACACCCTCATAAGATTGTCCTTCCATACACGACTGGTCCCTGAACAGCCCAGACAACATTACGCTACCGTCTAAACTTGCATACATTCAGATTTAATAAGTTTTGTGGGGTTTGAGATTATCTGTGCCATGTTTATATTGTTTTGCCTGCAGGTTCAGCAGGGGTTACAGGTTCATGCATATATTGGATATATTGGATTAAAACTCAATAAAATATGTTTAAAAAAAATATATATATATACACAACACACTCAAAAGTCTAAAAATATAAGAAGGCCCGGCACAAATAGCAACCACAATAAACATCCATTGTTGTTTTTCTGTGTATAAATGGTGGCACCCGAACAGGTGAAAAGGATACTCGCTGATATGACTGCTGCAGCCACAGACAGCACCAATTAGAATGCTCTTAAAAGAAACACTTCGAGCGTTTGACGACGGCCATCCATATTCTGACTGAATGAGACTCAAGTAAACAAAACTGCTGAAACACTTGCATTTGAACTGCAAGTAAGGAAGCTTTAAAACCTGACGTTGGAAACACTCAGGAGATGAAAATTCTTTATAGGAGCTATTTCTGCGGGCACGCACCCCAATTATTACATTACCCACAGATATAATCTTCTTTTAATGTACTCTAAAGACTGTGCTGATATATTTCTCATCCTCTCGGAGGTAGACAATCCTGGTGTTTTTTCCACAGTCCACGGTCACCTTTGATCAAATGTTAGTTTTCAGTTTCCTTTGAACTATATATTATTTACTGCGTGTTGTACCTTAAACTTCATCACGAGGGTTTTAACTGTTTTGTTGCATTTCTTAATGTGTTGTATAGCACTCTTCTCATTTCAGCTTCAGGTGCATTACAAAATTAGTTCAAATGAATATATCTAGGTAACTAGGTGGAACAGTCAGTTTCAATAAATCCAATACGGCCTCCTGCTTTCACATTACACACTTTGGGTATGTTATCCCCATAATGTTGGTGGGGAAGCGAGGGAAAGTGATCGCATCTTGATGGCTTCTTATATTTAAGCGGAATGACTTTCATGCATGAAATGTAAATAAAATACATTTATTATTTCACTTAATGTGCGGCTGAGATTCTCTTTAGCTTAAGGATGAACAATTGAAGGAAAACGTGTTTTAGACAGAGGCCCGTCACCATTATCTCAGCTAGCAACAAGATCGTAAAATTCATTGAGAGCTGTTTATCATGAGATGCACAGAATGGGATTTGTTTAAAGTTATACTTTTGATATGTACTCTTTTATATAGACCAGAGGGCAGAAAGCATTCACCTTACTATTACATGTAACTGTTTTAGCTCTTTCTGCATTTAATACATTAATTGCAAGTCATAGGACAGCACAGCAATGGGAAGCAGGTTCCATGGATGCCAACTGGGTGGGCACAGCTGGGCCGCAGCAATTCCATAGCACCGAGAGAATCCCTGCGGTGATAGCGAAGATACAGCCCGTTACCGCTGGATTTATTAGGTTCCTAGGGTATGTGAGCTAAACCGTGTCGATTGTCCGAATACCTCTACAGCCCCTAAATATATGGGAACAGATACCAAATAAGTTAGGCCACAGTAGAAGTAGAATGAGAGACACGATATACACCCCTATATAAACCTACCTCAGCATAGCTCAGCGTACCTGGATTACAATTAGACCTGGAGCATAATTCAGCATATGTTAAATGCTGTTAACACTCGCCGCCTTTCTGGGTACAACCTCTTGGCCTTTTAGGTGACTCAGAGTAAGCTGGAGCAGGGTATAGTAGAACTGGAAATAGCCAGGATGATGTGAGGTACAGGAATAAGCTGGAGACCTGAAGTGCTGATAGAAGTTCCAGTCTCAAAAGGGCAAAGCACAAAGGAGGGAGAACACAAGCAAGAGTCCAAGACAACAACAAGCGCGCGCGCAAGTAGGGGTGGGGGGAGGGGAGTGCGGCCGAGAGCAGGCAGCGTTTCCCTTGCGGGAGCGAGCGCAATAATTGCTAACACATGGCGCCGCTCGCTCCCGCAAGGGAATCGCCAAACGTGCACGCGTTGCCATTCAAAGCAATGCAACGCGTGCACGTTTTTGCCTGCAAACCCGGATCAATTTCTACAGGTCTTTTTCCTAAGCAGCGCATGCGCGCTGCGTAGGCGAGACCTAAAAACTGCTATCTCTTCAGAACACAACACCAAAACCAAACTACAAAAGCCAAAATTATAAGTACTTCTGTTGCTTTTAACTAAGCCTGGGCGGAGTTCGTTGTCCTGCCCGTTCACTTGATGTTTTCCGCCGTACATCAATGTGGATTGCGTATTCGGGTGGAAATATCGCGTCAACTGCACCATGCGATCTCACATGGGAGCGACCATCTTGTTTCTTACTCTGTTTATGGTGCGGGGACCTACTTTTTCATCCTTCCTTAATCTCTGTAATCCTTGGCTTTTAAAACTTTTTTCCCTATCTTTTTTATTTATTATCCTACCCTTTGTGTTTCTAAGTGTGTATTTGTGGTTTCTTTCTACTTTACTGTGTGTTTTTGGTGAGTTTTGTACTTTATTTTTTAGCTTTCCTACTTCCTTATTATTACCCAATCCTTCCTTCTTTTTCCCCTTTTCTTTTTTTTCTCTCTTTCCCCCCAGCCCCATGGTAGATAAGGGCGCACCAAGGCGCGGCCGCCTTCCGTACGGAAGGCAGCGCCAGGCAGGAGTGCAGGCCCATGCCCTGTTTTCCGAGGTGGAGGTAGCAGCGCTGTTTTTTTAATATCCAGCGCCACCTCCCCTCCCTCCTGGCAGCAGGCGGCAGGCCTGGATCCGGGTACAGGATGCGGGAGCCCCAGCAGCGCTGGGCGAGGGTGCTCCGGGCAGTTTACTGCTGCTCTGGGGTCCGGTGCACCCATCAGCAGTTGGCGCACCGCTGGTCTGACATCCTGGACCAAGAGCAGGACCTGCTAGGAGTTGAGGTTGCAGGGCTAGGTGAGTAATTATTAAAATTATTAATTTTTATTATTACTTGTGTGTTCTATGCTATAGCTAATATTTTTTTCCCAAATAATAGCAAGCATGCTGCTCACATGCAGGGAAGTTAAGTTTTCAAATATTATGTAATAATCTGTTATTCAAGATAGGTGCTTAGCTTACTTGCCGCTACCCACCTAACCTAGTTATTGAATCGTACTTGTTGCCACTTGCTTGGGCTGTTGTGATTAGTGATGATTATGTAAGACGTTCTGTAATTAGTTATTTGTAATTAAGTAACCGCATGGTGCATGCCAATGCCACACGGACGGTGCAGGGATGTTTGTGAACAACAACATCCATTTTTCAATGGAAGCTTGTGCTGCAGGCCTTTTTCGCCTGCCACACAAGCTTCCATTGACAAATGGATGTTTGCGACCACCCTATGGCCTATGGGCAATCGCATCGATTCGTAATAGACTAGTACGGTCGTTGTGACCACGGCACCGACTTAAGGTCAGGAGGTTCCAGAACCGCAATGGTGTCCGCCCAACATCATTGTAATCATTATAATAAGCCCTTAGGGATTAGTGCATTGGCCCGTCAAAGGCGGGTTGACTTGAGACTGAGAGATTGCAAATGAGATCTTAGAAGAAGAAAACATGATTTGTTGCAATTTATTATTAGTAATTCCAAAATGCAGTTTACTAAATTTGGAATAGGAGTGTACTAGGTAGGTAGGTTTTGGAAATTTTGAATAGGATAGGACGGTTCGCGATATACTACTACTAGTTGATCTGATTTAGAAAATGTTATTGCGATTGCCTTTGCCTGTCAAATATATTTTGGGGAGATATTATTTATTACCACTAACCATTTTTTGTCCTTATGTTTTACATCAGCATCCAGGGGCAAGAAGAGGGCTGAGGCGGGTGAGAGTCTGGGAGCTGGAGCCGGAGGTGCCTCCCAGAGTTCCTCAGCCGATGGCTCTGCTGGCCCCAGTAAGTCCTCCTGGTGTTAACATTAATATATTTATTCCCCTACTTTTTCTGCTCCTTTTTGAATAAGGTGACATCTACCCGTTTTATATTATTTTTCCAAATCCTCTTCGATGTATCCATTTCTAAATTCTTGTTATCCCTGCATTATCCTATTTACTTATTTTCTATATTTCAAGTTTCTCTACTTTACGTCAAACTGTCTCTAGTTACTAGTCTGTCTGTAGCTTCCTTTCTTCTACTTTTTCTGTCAGCTTGCCCTCTACCCTTTTGTGGACTGCCTAGTGGTGGTACTCTAAGACTCAGAGAACCCATTGGTCACACAGTACTACTACTACTGCTCCTCTGCCATGCAGATTGCATGCCCATTGCCCAAGTAAGGTATTCTACGCATGTAATAGATGAGAAGGCTTAATCACTAAAACAAGATAGTGACAATGGTCACGTTGGACACCCCAAAGTTGTGTCTTCTTATTAGCTAGGCCTAGTATTATTAGCAGCAGTTGGTGAACTGATGACAGTGCACCATGTCTGGAAGGAAGTACGAGGAGGACAGCCCCATTGCACTTGCCAACCAAGGCCATAATATGCTATTTTTTCTCAAAACATCAGATTCATCAATCAATAGCTCCAGCCACCCCTTAACAGCTTGTCTCTTGTCTTGACTTCAGGCTTTTTAAAAATGTTCCACCAACAAAATGCCCAACCTGATATTTTTATAGAAGGTACTGTCTGTAATGTATCCAAATTGTAGTGAATGATGTGTGGTGTTTTTTCATTTTGCTATAAAACAATTAATAGGGGGAGGTGTATCTAGCATCTAAGAAATGTGTAATCTTTTTTTTCTAGCCGCACCGACCACCAGTGCCGGGGCAGCACAGATGGTGCCAGCTAGTCTGCAGATGCGGCAGCAGAAGGGGGTGAGCCAGCGGCAGTGGTGGGCAGTGGTAAGTCATATTGCTTGCTTATTATTGACAATTGATTATAATTATAAGCTCACTGTAAAGGTGTAGTCTTGTTGACTTGTGAACAACAGGTGAACACAGCAGGAGTTGAAGTTGAGCTGAGTAACTAATGGCCGCTCCCATCTTCAACTCAGCAGAAAACCATTCATGAACAAGACCTTTAACTATGGGTTGTTGGAAAAGGGAAGGATGGAAGGGGAAAGGTTGGTTGAAATGTATTATATATGACTAACAGCGAAGGATGCATGGGTGAAAGCGCTGGATGCATAAATAGTACTGTAGGTGGCTGATAGCTAGGATGCATGGGTGGGTGAAGGATGGATGAAAGGTTGGTATACAGGTAGGAAGCTTGCCTGGGTGGGTGAAAGTGTGTGTGTGAAAGGATGCCTACCTGGGTGGGTGATTGGATTCCTGTGGCGGTTCCTTTTGATTGAAATAAACTTAAGGACACATGGGTGGGTAAATGTCAAATGACAAATGTATGTTGCTGAAAGGTTTGTACTTGACATCATGAGACTAGAGTGAGACAGAGAGCCATGTTTGGAACTTTGGATGGATGGCTATATGGATAAATGGGTAGTTTCAATGGTGAAGAGTGGATTGAGAGAATGTAAAAAACTTAAATGTTGGTGAGTAGCAAAGCCAAGTGGTAAAGAATAAAAAATAAAATACTCGAAGAATAATGCAATGATGAATGTAAAAATCCTTGGGAAGGAGAATAAGGAACTATGGTGCTCCTCTGTTAGTCTCACCTTTACTTGCCTGGAATGTTTTTTTCGAAGTTTTTTTTTTTATTCAAAGGGTTTAGGAGGTGGTATTTCAGACTCCTCCCTGAACTCACAGTAGTTTTCAAGCGCAACATTATGTACCCTTCCTACCCACCCATCATCATTCACCTACCTCCATACCCATGGCATAATTTTCTATGTGTTTTGCTAAGAGCATTGTTTACAATTTCACTTTTTTACTTTCTTGATATGTAGCTACTCCTGCAGCTCCAAAAACACCGACCAGGCAGGAGATTGCAGCCCGGACCCGGTGGTGGAAAATGGAGGTCATCAGCAGCTGGTGGCCAAGGAGGATGAGGCAGAAGCTGCTGCAGATGCCCCGGGCCCCAGCCAGACCCCAAAAACTACCCCACCACACCGTCGCCGGGTTCCAATGGGCGCCTGCCGCCGCCGCCGCCACCATTCCACCAGCACTGCTGCTCCCCTTTAATTCCGCTAGTTTGAGCGCTGCATCATGGGAAGGCTGGCGGATATTGAAGCCAGGCAGGAACAGGTGGAGAGGCACCTCCAGAAGCTTCTAACCCGCCGTTAGTGCTCTCTTCAGCCCCTTTTTTAATCTGCTTTTGGGTTTGGGAGTTGGGGGATTGTTGGGGTTTTCTTTATTTATGGACATTTCTTGGACACTACTTGGACGTTGGTTGGGGTTAGGGAGAGGGTGGGCCAGTTGTGGGTTTGGTATTTAGTTCAGGGAATAATAAACTTTTCATACTTTTACATTTTATGATTAAGAATGATTTTAAAAAAAACGTGGCGGGGTTATTGATTGTTTGTTTTACTTCTCAGTGCTGCCTTTGCCGCAGTCAGTTTTAAAAATCTGCTGATAGTGTAAACAAGATAGTGATGCGGTACCCTCCCTTGTCCTACTACTCTCTCCTCCTAGTCTCTGCAGTCTACTCTGCTACTTCTATATATTATTATTAACCCCTAAGGACTCGGAGGGGGTGGGGGTGAAGTACCATTGTATAGAATGACTGTCGTTCAACAATGATAAATCAACCACAGTTCACTTCTCTTACCTGATTAGATGAAGTGAGGACTCCATGGTTTCCCAAGGTGCCATCATGGAGGTGTTAGTAGTAGCAGCATGCAATGCTAGCGTTTCTTTTGATATTGAAGGCAAACTCATCAGAACTGAAGCGAGGTTCCACTCCCTCCTAGGCGATTTCGAACTGTAGGACAAGGACTCGGAGAGTGGGGACTATTCATTGAAAGGGAAGTTAACAAACTGAAATAAAAAAAACTAGGTTAATGCAGTTATTATATGCAAGCTGGATGACAGTCACCAGAAACTAGACTACTAGAACGGACTCAGTCTCTACACAAGACGAGAGTATGATAAGCAATGAAAAATTGAATTCATCAGAGCAATGTTCAATCAAACAATCAATCAGGGAATTGTAAGCGCGCTACTCACCCGTGAGGGTCACAAGGCGCTGAGGGGGGGGGTCCCCAGATCTGTTTAGCCGAAGAGCCATGTCTTGAGGGTCTTCCTGAAGGTGTTCAGGGAGGGGGCGCATCTGATGTCTGCCGGTAGCTCGTTCCAGGTCTTGGCTGCAATGTGAGAGAAGGATCTTCCACCTGCTCTGGCTCTGTGGATGCGCGGGGTTTCAGCCAGTGCGAGGTTGGAAGATCGGAGGTTTCTTTTGGGTACGTGGAAGTTGATTCTGTCGTTGAGGTATTTGGGTCCGTTGTTGTGTAGGCATTTGTAGGCGTGAGTGAGGATTTTGAAAGTGACTCTTTTCTCCACGGGGAGCCAGTGGAGACTTCGTAGGTGTTGGCTGATGTGTTTGTGTCAGGGATGCCGAGGACGAGTCTGGCGGCGGTGTTCTGTATTGTCTGGAGTTTGCGGAGTAGGGACTTGTTGATGCCGGCATAGAGTGCGTTTCCATAGTCCAGTCTGCTGGTGATGAGTGCGTGGGTGACTGTCTTCCTTGACTCTGGGGGGGATCCACATGAAGGTCTTGCGGAGGATACGGAGGGTGTTGAAGCAGCTGGAGGTGACGGCGTTGACCTGTCGGTTCATGGTGAGTGATGAGTCGAGTACGATGCCGAGGTTCTTGGCATGTACTGAGGGGGTAGGTGGGCTTCCGAGGGCAGTCGGCCACCAGGTGCTGTCCCATGCAGAAGGGGTGGTACCGAGGACGAGGACTTCTGTCTTCTCGGCGTTGAGCTTCAGGCAGCTGTTGGTCATCCAGACTGCGACGTCTTGCATTCCTTTCTGGAAGTTGAGTTTGGCAGTGGTGGGGTCTTTGGTGAGGGAGAGGATGAGCTGGATGTCGTCGGCGTAGGATACGATGTTGAGGCCGTGTTGTCGGACGATGGCTGCGAGGGGGGCCATGTAGATGTTGAAGAGGGTGGGGCTCAGTGATGAACCCTGTGGGACTCCGCTGGTGATTTTCGTGGGGTCGGAGAGGAAGGGTGGGAGTCTGATCCTTTGGCTTCTTCCAGTGAGGAATGATCGGATCCAGTCCAGGGCTGTTCCTTGTATGCCTGCGTCGTGTAGTCTGGCGACTAGTATGCGGTGGGAGATGGTGTCGAATGTTGAGCTATTACGAACTGTACGAAGTAGACAAGCTTAACCGGCTTAGACGCAAATTAATACAGTGCCTGAATGATGATGCTGGCAATGAGATGTTCCTCTGAAAAAAATATCATACACTGTGCTGGGGTGGATATTGTATAATATATACTGCCAGTGTAGGCTATATGAACTTAGTTAAGAATAAGGTCCTTCTCACCCTGCACTGAGTTGTTGTGTTGCTTTCACCACATCGGCCCCACCGAGTGTGTGATCAATTAATGGTGTAAAATTTGTTAAGTCACACCTCAATAAATCACACAGCCTGGGGGAAGAGGGTTAGGGGTTTAATGAATGGTTGGGAAGGGGGATTTGAGGGAAAGGTTTGACAAAGACAAACACTACACATGGACAACACTCATCTTGGCAGCCGACCATCATAAATCTGTTATGGGAGGAAAAGGAAATGCATGCATGATGATCAGTGGTACTAGACAAGTACAGGGCAGTATATTAATTATGCAATTGTCTGTCTGCCCCCAGAGATACCCAAGTTACATACATTCTATTTATGTTCTGTTGTATCGGGCTTAGAAAGATGGCAAATACAATTAAATTATCTGTAGGCGTAAAATAAGCAAACAGAAACAACACACACAGTTGTAATGATTGAAGAGGAAAAAAAAAGATACTGTATAAATTGGGAGTTGCATCAACGCATTCTTATTGGACTGTCCGCCCATAAAACTTGGGTGCCTGGTGGATGCGGTTTGGTAGGGTAAGTGTTAGTTGTTTTTCCAGTATGGCGCAAGGTAAAGGGCCTGTAGATGGAAAAACAAAAAGGATATTGAAAAATCAAGGAGAAAACAAAAAGTTAAACTGCATAAGGAGTGCAACAAGAAGACTTTCAGGGTCTGCATGGCTTAATCAGACTCTGTTTCCGGCAGTTACCTCAAACAACAGGCCACCCCCACCCAAACTCCACTTAGCTTCAGATTTGAGCCAGACAGCACTGAGCACACATACACAGTATACACACAGCAACATAGCATTTTCCAGATGAAGTAAAACATCAATGCACCGCTGTCAGTAACACCACACTCGCCGTCCACCACCACTACACAGACATGTAGGTCTGGTCTATGTTGTTGTTTACCTTTAGGCGACTTCAAAGTCATCATCAATCATCCAAATCGGTTGGTTTCAGTGAAATTGAAAAATTCCATCTTCTTCTGGTGAAAATCCACTAAGAAGTCATGCTCACGCCCTGAGTTATTCCATCAACCATTTCTGATCCTCCTGACTCCGACTGCGAGTATGGTCATGGTGTCCAACTCCGAGTCAGTACCAACATTGTCCAACCTACCGAGTGAGTCCTCCAGACTCGTCCACTCCCGACTCAAAATGCAATGGATTGGCCAGTAGTAGTACAATTTTGTTATTGAACAACAAGAAGGGAAAGATTGACTTGAGTCACTTTGTAGAATAGACATTCACAACAAACAACAATCACTAATGGTGCAATGCATGCCATCATTTACCTGTTCTTCTGGGGCAGTACCTCTAGGTTAGGAAAGGATAGATAGATAGTCAGGGCCCAGGGTTGGAGGCAGGCACACATTTGTTTGAATTCTCAATCCAATGTCTGGCTTGAGGGAAAGGGCTTTTGGGTGAGTCAGGAGTGGACTTTACTTCTTCATTGACTGCACACAGTTGCAACTCTGATCCGGCAATGTTAGACCTGGCACCATTGGCGTGGGTCTCCCTTCCATTTTGTTTGCTGTTGCCTCCTGTGTTTTGCTATGTTTTTGCTGGTCTAGATGCTTTGGGCACTTTGCCACTGCTATTCAGTGCCAAAGTGAAAGTACTCCCTATTGTAAATTGTTGTAATGGATTAGTTACTCCATGATTGGCCATTTGATTTACTTGTCAGACCCTAGTACAGTGCACCATGTGTGCCCAGGGCCTGTAAATCAAATGCTGCTGGTGGGCTTGCAGCACTGGTTGTGCCACCCACAGAAGCAGCTTGTAAAATGTGGCTCAGGCTTGCCATTGCAGAGCCTTTGTGCAGTCTGGGACTGCCATGTCGACTTGGCAAGTGCACCCACTTAATCAACCAAAAGGGGACTACATGGCTTTTACATATAGAGGTCCAGCATACATGCCCTATCAAGCAGTGGGAGAAATAGGTATGCAGTTCCTCGGGGAAGTGAGAGAGAGAGAAAACAGAGGAAACACAGCAATAGAGGAAGGGAATTCCTCTTGTCGGAACTAAGGTCCTCACACACCCAGCAAGCTAGGTGTCATGCTTCATCATATGAACCTGCTCCTCGTCGGGTCGGCGCTGCAATACCCGACGGGCACCCATAAAGGGGCTCTTTGGCGGAGATCTTCAGTTCCTGGCCGTATGGTGCGGTGCGTGTGTGGGGCCTAGTGGTGTAGATGTGAGTGAATAGAGGTTCGAGCGGATTGGGGTAGGTCTTCCAGCCCACTCCGGAGATAACCAAATCGACACCAGTTTTTAGGTGTCCCGGTATCGCTTTGGACACGGATTGGAGCATGTGGTAGCACTGAGTTAGGTTACCCGACATTCATGGAGAGACTGTTTTCATAATACTAAATGTGGTAGGTAGCAGTCGCACCCACCACAATGTGTAGATAGTTCATTTACAATAGGTCCTGAAGAATTGCCGAGGATCACTAGGACCGCGAGGCATGAAACATGTTGACCGTCAGAGATGAGCATAGCTGAGCTGAACCAACCTGACAGCAAGCTGCCACTCTTAGTTTGTTTTTAATCAGGTGGATAGCCAGCCTGAATAAAGTTATATTTTGGACTATCCAACTTGTTTTAGATCACCTCTATTCACTCACATCTACACCACTAGGCCCCTCACACGCACCGGACCATACGGCCAGGAACTGAAGATCTCCGCCAAAGAGCCCCTTTATGGGTGCCCGTCGGGTATTGCAGCGCCGACCCGATGAGGAGCAGGTTCATATGATGAAGCATGACACCTAGCTTGCTGGGTGTGTGAGGACCTTAGTTCCGACAAGAGGAATTCCCTTCCTCTATTGCTGTGTTTCCTCTGTTTTCTCTCTCTCTCACTTCCCCGAGGAACTGCATACCTATTTCTCCCACTGCTTGAAAGTGCACCCACATGCCAGTACCCAAACCTTCCTTTTCTACATGTTAGTCACCCCTAAGGTAGGCCCAAGGTACTCCTGGGGGCAGGGTACATTGTATGTGAAAGGTAGGACATGCCCTGATGTGTGTGGCATGTCCTGATAGTGAATTACAGCCAATTTCGTTTTTCACTACTGCAAGGCTATCTGTTCCCATAGGCCAGAATGGGCAGTTTAATTATAACATCTTATAATCCTAACTGACCCAGGGAACAAGATAGGAAAATAAAGTTTAGTATGCCTGAACTCAGAATGTTAAAATACATATTTTAGTGTGGGTGATTTTTACATTCTGTGTTTGAAAATACCACTTTTAGAAAGTAGGTATTTTCTTGCCTAACCATCCAGTATGACTCTGCTAGGTTTGTGTATTCCATGTCTGGTTTGTGAGTGACAGGGGGCTGGAGAGGGCCTTGGCTCCAGCAGTCTGATGGGTCAGGGCTCGGCTGACTAGGCCCTGCATTGAATAGAGAGTATGGGGAGGAGATTTCCTTTCAGTTGCCAGAGCCTACATAGAATAGAGAGTAGGGGGAGGAGATTTCCTTTCACTTGCCTGAGCCTTCATAGAATAGAGAGTAGGGGAAGGAGTTTTCCTTTCAGCTACCTGGGCCAGGTCTGCTTTCAACAATGCTGTCTCCACCTCCTGCCAGGAAGCTGCACCAGGGAGGACAGAACTGGTTTTGACTAGGTACAGACACGATCTGCCATCAGAGAACAAAGGATTTAGTAGTATAAATATTGGGGCCCAGACCCCAGAACTTTAGATCACTTCTGGGAATCAAGACAAACCCTTTGCCAAGGAGAGAAACCAAGGAAGCTGAAGGAGGAGACTGCCTTTGTGCTGTTTGCTGTTTGGGGTTGGCCTGTAGTGGTTACTCATTGCCAAAGAAAGGAGAAAAGGAACTTTGTGTGTACTTTTACTATCTTGAGGAAGATCTCCAAGGGCTTGAAGCTGAGTTTGCCTCCTGTTCTGAAGTCTCAGGGACACAAAGACTTCACCACCAGCTCCCCTGAATTTCCTTGCTGGGAATTCTACCGGCAGAGAGGTGTCTGCTGTTGTTTTGGGCCCTCTGGAGACTGCGTGTCGCTGGGAGCTGGAAGCGCGACGCAACGAGGAAGAAGCGTGTCGCCGCCGCAGCTGTTGCCGTCGCATCACCGGAGAAGCATGTCGCAGGGCCTGTCGCGGCTCCAAATTTCATCGAGTTCGCCACACGACCGCCGGGCGTGCACGCATCGCATCCTCGTTATCGCATTGCATCAAAGACGCCATTTTGTTGCACCGGATCGTCGCATTGCATCGAGGTGCCATCTTGTCGCATCGCACCGGAACACAGTAAGAAACAGACGCTTCGCCTCCTCTCCGGTAAGGAACAGACGGATCACCTCCCCTGCGCTGCAGTAAGGAACAGGTGTGCCACCTCCCCCGAAGCAAGGAACTGACGCATCGCCTTCCCTGCGACCCTTTTGTTTATGTTGCGTTACGCATCCAAGGTACTTAGAGAGTAAAAGTGTCGCATTTACCATCTACATTGAACTAAGCTATTTCTACCATCTGAAAGTCATATTTTTGAATACTGTATTGTGGATTTTTGTCGTTTGGTCTTGTGTTAAGTCTAGATAAAGATTACTTATTTTTCTAAACTGGTGTGGTGTCCATTTGTAGTGTTTTCACTGTATTACTGTATGTGTTCACAAATGCTTTACACACTGCCTCTGAGACAAGCCTGACTGCTCGTGCCAAGCTACCAAGGGGGTGAGCAGGGGTTATTTTAGGAGTGTAGCCCCCTTACCCTGACTAGAAGCAAGGGCCCCTACTTGGTCAAAGGTACCTACCCCTGCCAACTAGAGACCCCCATTTCTAACAGGCAATAATAAGAGTAAGGCGGTGGGGATGGATTAGTGAACCAGAAAGACAGCAACACACAAATAATAATGTAAATAATGTTCCTTAGCTATATCTTTTTCTTTGTTTTTTGGGGGGTGTCAAAGAAAGAAAGTAACTTGAAATTGAAAGAGCCTAGTTGTCAGGGAAGTAGAGCTTGTCCTCAAACTCTGGTGGTTCGCCCAGAAGTAGGTCACCTAACATACTACTTCCATGACCTGAGTCGACGTCATCATCTTCCTGCTGTGCTACTTCAGGCATGGTGTAATCCGGTGGTAGAAAGTGTGGATTCATTTTGATCATGGTTAACCTCTCCATGTTTTGGGGCGAGAGACTGGTCCTTCTCACTGTCGGAACGGCACCAGTAGCACTGAAAACACGCTCAGCAGAGACACTTGGACAGGGCAAGCCAGATAGTTTATCGCAATCCTGCTGAGCACTGGCCATTGGTGCCTTTTCCCATACGAATACAGCAATGGGTTTTGATCAAAGTAGACCTCTGTTGGGTCATCCAGATAGGCCTGGACCATCCGCTCAATGCTCATGGGTGCTCCGCTTTGCTCAGCCTCTTTTGCCTTTGTCTCAGCACTGGACTTAAGCCTTGCCTGTAGAAACCATTCCTGTGCCGATTTTGGGGCTGATGCTCCTGTTCTTGTTGTTGTTGATGTTGTTCTTGGTGTTGTTGGTGGTTTTGGCTGCTGTGAGCCAACAGCACTGCCCTCAGGCTCTGAAGTTGACTTGAAGGCTGACCTGCAGTACTTGTTGTGCCCTGGAGGAGGGGGCCTCCAATTCCCGCCGTTCTTTTTCTAGCAGACTGGTTTGCACAGCTATCCAAGTTTTGTAGCTGGCAACATCCCCGTTTGAAAAAGGAATGAAAGTGTGCAGTGATAGTTTGTACCGTGGATCAAGAATTGCGGCACAAATGTAATGGTTTGCACCCTTGTATTTTCAGATAAGCGAAGGGTTAAGCTCTCCACCAATTTGTATGCTTCTTTTTTTTCCTCCACACCTGCATACATTGCAGACACCCCCTCCAGCTGTTCCTGTAGCATGTGCAACAATGGAATAGCTTGGCCCATAGTACAGTCCTCCTTGCTGACTTCACTTGTGAAGACCTCGAAAGGAAGTAGCATCTCTGTCAGGTATTTAACTAGGCCCCATTGGTCCATCTCGATGATCATGCCTTTCACAGTAGCATCCCCTCTTTGCATGACATATTCATTGATTGATCTGTACTGCTCAAACAGACGTTCAAGCATGTAATAAGTTGAGTTCCAACGTGTTGGCACCTCCTGGATGAGTGCTTTAACTGGCATTCTATTATCACGTTGAATGATCCTCAGCTGCTTCTGGGCTTTAAAAGAATGGCTAAAATGTGTGCAGATTCTTATGCAGGTGGTCAGTAAGTTGATGACTCTGTCTTCTTTTTTCAGAAAGTCTTGAACAATGATGTTAATGCAGTGTGCCAAACACAGGACCCTGAAATAGCCACCATCGGCTATGGCCTTAACTAAATTGCTGCCATTGTCTGTGGCAACAAAACCAATGTTAAGCCCTCTTGGTCGCAGCCATTCAAAGACCTTGCTGTCACAGTCTTCCAAAATGTTTGCAGCAGTATGAGATTTCTCCATGGCGAATATGGCTACAGTTGCTTATTTCCGAGCGGCATTAAAAATCTCAGCAGTGTCAACACCTGCAGATATCTTTTCTCTAACCCCCACAAAAGAGATCCAGTGTGCAGTGATGCACATGTAATCAGTGGCTTGGCAACTGGTCCACATGTCTGTTGTCAGGTGGATAGTGTGAACAGCACTCTGCTGCAAAGCTTGTCCAAGCAATTCCAGCACGTCGTGATGTAGTGCTGGAACAGCAACTCTGTTGAAATAGGACCGGCTGGGAACCTTCCATTTCGGGCAGATGGCTGCCACCCATTCAAGAAAACCCACCCCTTCCACAAAAGAAAAAGGGAGGAGGTCCAGAGCTAACATATTAGCCAGCTTCGCGTTGTACAAACGTGCCGTTGGGTGGTTGCGTTCCTACTGCCCCTTCGACCTAAACATGCTGAGAATGGTATCCTGGATTTTTTTCTTTTCTCGTACCACTGATGCAGGTGACTTCTTGACGCCAGATGTTAGGCTCAATGCACGTTTTTTTGTTGCGGTACTCTCTTGCCTTGGACCCCTTGGTGTCTCAGTCTGACTCTTGTGCCATTGCGATATTGCTGTTGTGGGCATTACCACTACACTGCTGGGGATAGGGCTGCTTTGTGTAACAGAGAAAATGTCTCCCTCTTGTTCACCTTCCACCGTGATCGGATCTTCTTCTTCTTCATCCCCTCCACCAACAACACGTGCAGTTTTTTGTCTGCTAAGGTGCGCCTCCCACTGGATCAAGTGATGTTTTCTCAGATGGGTTGTTTGGCCTCTGGTACCATAGTTTGTACCAAGCTTACCCCAACTAACACCTTGTACACAAATGGAGCATATAGCTATGTTCACCTCCTTCTTGCTAACCTAAAAAGTCCTAAACTGGGGAGGTCAATTTTCTGGCACTGCTGGTGCCACTTGCAATGTCAGAGGAACTGGTAGGTGGGTGTGACGTTTGACTCTCTGCAGTACCTACTTCTGCTAAGGTGGTTGTGGTGGATGTAGGTCGCTGCCGGCCAAATATGGAAGCTGGAGGTGGTGTTGGTGGTATCATCTGTGTTGGTGGTATCTGTGCCACATCCCTCACAGCAATTTGGGATGGGGTAATGTTGGTCTCCACTGGGGCGGGACTAATGTCGATGATGACTGGCTCGTCATCATCCTCCTCATCTACATCTACCTCCATAACTCTAAGGCTTTCTGAAACCTTCCTTTTCCCTAGCCTTGTCTTGTGGCGTGTCTCACTCCCAGACTGAGGTTGCTTTCAAGTGGCATCTAGATAATCAGAAGGGGGGCTTGCAGAAGAAGTTGATGGACTGACCCTCCTTTTCCTTGCTGGGGATCTGGAGGACAATGGATCTTCTGAAAAAGTGGCTTGCTCTTCTTCTTCCTCTGCAGGAAGCTCAATCTCCTGAATAGCCCCTACTGTAGGAGGAACAACTACTTTTGGGGGTGGTTGCGGCTGTTGTTGCCCACTTATCTGAGTTTGCTGCATTGATTGGGTACTACTCTGTGATAACGATAAGTCAATTTCAACATCACTGCTTGTGGGCGTTGGACTCGTGATTAGACTGGCTGCCTCTGCGACAGACATGGGCTTGGGCCTATGTTGGTGGGGTGTGTCCACTGATGCGCGGGTGCTGCTTCCAGCTTGCTCCCCGGACACCACTGCAGCAGGCACAATTTTTGGTTTCCCACAAAAGGTGTTGGGCGACATACCGGTCTTGGTAAGTGACAGTGCCTTCTTCTCACTGGCAGCTTTCTTGGTACTGGACCTGGTACCTTTCTTTGGGGGCCACCTTGAAGATGTCAGCAGCACGCAGTGGCACAAGTTGAAGAGATGTCTGTGGTCACATGTCACGTGACGTCGTGCGCAGCAGGACTTCTGTCTGGCAGTACAATGGGTGATGTTGTCTCCTCCTCTTTTGTGCAAATAAAAGCAAAGAAGCAAGAAGAACATCAGTGAAACGTGGTATTTATTGTTGTTATTCAATTACTACTAGTACAAACAAACAAATATAATATATAACTTAGTGTGTGGTCACATTTGTTAGTGTTATTAATATTATTAAATTTATTACCTCAGTTATTAAAAAAACATAACAATACAGTGTAGCCATTTGTGAGACTTTGACAACAGCAAGGGCTTTCATGGTGTACTGTTCAGTACTCTCAGGAAGGATAGGAAAGAAGAAGAACAACAACACAAATACAAATGTAACGGACCCAGTTTGGCATTGTGCATCATGTGGGATGCAGCATTCAGGGAGCTGCTGCTGTCAATGGATTGAAGCAATAAGCCAAGAGGAACAAAGGAAAGACATGCAGGCCTATGACAAAACCAGTAAAGCACACTAACTGCCACCACAAAATGGCCACCAGCCACATGGTCACTCACTGTGACTTGTGAGTGACCATGTGGCTGGTGGCCATTTTGTGGTGGCAGTTAGTGTGCTTTACTGTTTTTGCCATAGACCTGCATGCCTTTCTTTTGTTCCTCCTGGCTTATTGCTTCCATCCATTGACAGCTGCAGCTCCCTGAATGCTGCATCCCACGTGATGCACAATGCCAAACCGGGTGACAACAACAAGCAGGAGGCCTGGAAAACAATGAACTCAAGCAGGTCTATATATGGAGTTGGACACAGACTTTACAAAATAAATTACCCGTGGCCACATGGGGAGGCTCAGCCAAGGCTAATGCTGGCCCACTATGACAAACACACTCACACACTGGCCAGACAAAGGAGGCATGCTAAATAACACAGCTTTAATGCAACAATGCCAAAAATGAAAATGCACAGGGCTAAAAAAGGTTTGCAAGTTACAACAACCACACACATCCAAAAAAGGCACTTATTTAATACCAAAAACAACCACATTTTGCATTTCGATCTAATGCCATCCATGCCCTAAATGATGTTTTAATTCAACAGACATCACAGAAACAGTTGTTTCATGCACCCATGAGTAGCTCTGGGCCTACTGGCTGAAAGGCCTATTGGCAGACTACTGGGCTAGTGAATTAAATAAATATTGCAAATTGATTTCAAAAGTTGGAGAAAATGTAGTGAACTGTGCAACATGTTTCCTCTATAAAAGAAGAAAAATTACTTACAAAGAAACAGCTAGGCCCCTACTGATACTACAGGCCACCCACCACAATAAATTTAAAAAAACAATGAAAAGTACAAAAAAATCTAGTTGTATGGCCCCAATCAAACAAACAACACCAATTTTCCAACTTACTTGTGAAATCTCAAATTCAAAAGTCCTCAAATCCAATGATATATGATGCAGCAGACACAAAGAGTGATACTTCCAGCTCCAAATCCAAATGAAAAGCGAACAGGAGATGGACAAAGCACTGGCAGGAAACTGCTGGACAGGAACAGGAAGTTGGAGACTCTGGGGCACTTCCTTCCTCTTAAAAAAAAAAAAAAAGAAAAAGGAATCCTAGCACAAAAAAGTACAGCCAAATGTCAATCTGAGGAATTTTTTTTAATCCAAATTGTCATTTCGAGAAGGTTTTGATGCTGCTCGGGAGAGAACCTTCTCCAGATTGCAGATTCTGCATCTTCGGGATCGCGTTCTTCACAAAACTTCCGCCGAAAGTCTGAGGGCATGCCCGAATGATGTGTTCACGATCTCAAACTCTCGCGGGACCGTGCGGCCGGCTAGTAAATCTCGTGGCGCTCACGAATGGATGGGAAATCTCGTCGGCAATCGCAGGCACCCGGTAAGTCACTACCGCGCAGGCGAAAACGCATTTTGGGGGCGCGAACACAAAAAAAACTCCACACCGTTGCGGAGTGAGGAGTTTTCCGGCAACTCTGCATTCTACGCAAACTCCACGAGCGGAGCCGAGTATTACACCCAGGGTTACTTTTAACATCAAAACGTCTATTCGACAGCAAGAAATTAAATGAGTATCATCCACTACACCGTGGCTTCATTGTACTTTGAAATATAAATATCGGCACTGTGTTCTTACCGTCACCTGACTGTTGTGCCATACATTGTGCTATATGTGTTCTTTCTCATGTTTTGCACCCCATCCCAGCACATTGGGAAAGGCTGGGCTTCGGCTGGTTTAACAACATGGATATGATCATCGCCGGATGCCATCCTAGGCCCACTTGTTACTATTTCACCAGACATCCAGGGCTTAACTGTTACTAGCAAGCAGGGCCGGACTGGCCGTAGCAGGCACCGGGTGTTTCCCCAGTGGGCCGCCAGGGTGGGGGCCGGTTTTGTTACAGGGCCGTTTTTGCAACATAGCTGCAATATCGGCCCCTGTAACAAAATTGGCAGAAACCGGCCCTGGCAAAGTGCTCGGTCACATCCCCAACCCCCGGGGGGGCCAGTCGAGCACTTTGCCAGGGCTGGTTTTGGTTCCCAGTCCGGCCCTGCTAGCAAGGGCAGTTGTACATTTTACATGTAAAATATCTATAACTGGTGGCTGGACGGGGTAGAGAAACACCTACATTGAAACAATTCACATCACACAGGAGGGAAATTCGACATCCAAGTCTCTTTGATACTCGTGGGTGACTTTAATACTACATTTGAACCCCTAGACACACACAGGTACTCTCTCACTGAAGCTGAGGACGAGGAATGGGGCATTACTGTGTTAGAGACAACGCCTGTGAAACGGTGGACAGAGGCCTCCTATCAACTAATGTCGCTTATACTAGCTTATGGCCTGTGGGCATGTAATGGCCAAACTAGATCAGATTTTCAAGCCCTGCACACTTATAATCACCCAGGTCAAACTAGTAGAATTGATTATATAATGGTCTCTTTGCCTCTCTGGAGGTCAAAGAAATTAAAGTAGTCGCAAGGGATTACAGTGATCTAAATGCCATACATTGTATACTTTCGGATATAACAGACCCCCAGAGAATGTCCCGCTGTCACTATCTAGGGACATAAGGCCTGCTAATAATAGGCGCACATTAAAATGGGCAAGAATCTCAATACAGCCTGAAATTATGCCTGCAATAAAGAAGGCCCTCGCTGCTGCTTTGGCAGATCTGATTACTTCAACAGCCACAGAAATTTGAAGCTCCACCATTTCAGTCATTTACGAGAAACTTTGTGCTATCCTGGGTAAATGCTTTCACCAGCACTACAGAGAGTCCCCCAGTCACTAAATCCTCCAAGACATGGTATAACAAATATTGGAGAGGTGCCAAAAACAAGCTGCTTTATGCGTGAGAAAAAGGTAACACTGATTTCGTTAGGATAAAGAGGAATTGTTATAAATCAGTGGAGGCCCAGGCACGCAGGGATTGGGACACCCAAATTTGGGATAGCTGTGAGAAGCAGCAAAAGATGCTAAGAAATTCTGGAATATAGTGGCCAAAGGAGGACAGCGTGAAAAAATCTCCCTAGCTAATTACATCCAGCCACAGGTTTGGTATAAGCATTTTTCTGATTTATATGGCCCATTTGGGGAGGAGACGCTGGACACAGGAGAGCCACTGAAGACAGGGAGAAATGCTACAAAACCCCCACTGGCCATTGATCCTAAGGATACTCTGCGCTATTACGAACATCGTTCTGGACAAAGCTGTGGGTCCCGAAGGCATCCCAGAGGACCTTTTCGTTTCGGACCCTGAGTGTTGTGGCATTTACATTAATAAAAGCACAAATGTGATATTAGAGGGAGCTAATATCCCCACGCTTTGAAAGCTGTGGAGATTGTACCTATCCATAAAAAGGGCTCCAAGGATTTACCATGGAATTATAGACCCATTAGCCTTATAGACGCCACCCAGAAAGTATTCTGTAGGGAGATATTGGACAAACTTGATTTATGGTTAGAAGAGCACAATGCTGTGTCGTATTTGCAGGCAGGTTTTAGAAAATATATCAGCACAATCGGCCAGGTGTTTAGATTTGTAGCTATATAGTGGAAGACAGTTGTTATTCAAAATGCTCATTTATATGTAGTTTTTGTGGATTTAAAATCTGCATTTGACTTGGTTCCTCACAACAAGCTGTTGGAGGTGCTGAAACAAAATGGGATTCCACCGGCCATGCTAGATACTAGCTTACATCAAGACACTTATGTGCAAGTATGCTGTGGTAAGCAGGTTCAGCTCACAGATCGTATAGGGATTGGGAGGGGGTGCGACAAGGATGTGTGTTTGCCCCCACTCTCTTTCCTCAAAGATTGCTGGTAGAAAGACTCCCCTACTTTTGTGTGCAGATGACACCTTTTGGGTGTTTTAAACTCCAACCGGCCCTCAGACTTTGGTGGACCACTTTGCAGATTTCTGTACAGACTGGGGCCTGGAAATGAATCAGGAGAAAACAAAATTCATGTCCATTAATCCACATAGGCCGTTCACAGGTTCCTTTAAATTGGGCGGCTGCAGTCTAGACAGGGTGTAGGAATTTGATTATTTGGGCATCAGTTTAACATCGAATATGTTTTGGCTATCTCATGTTAAGAAAAGCATTTTGACCTTATGCTAACAAGCTTCAGAGATACTGAGACTTTATAGTTCTACTAAAACACGGCAAGTATCGCCAGCCCTTAACGTCTATCAGGCCAAGGCAGTAGGGAGTGCCTTGTATGGTGCCAAGCTGTGGGCAAACTCGGGGTTGACAAATTGGCAACTGCCGGAAATTTTACAAGATCTTTGCTGAGCTTACCCAAAAGTACACCATTGCTCCCCCTGTTTTGGTATACAGTTACGAAATCTATAGTCCATAAGGCTAAACTATGACCAGTATTATACTGGTGAAGCCTGAAGTTCACTCCCGCTCTTGGCAACTATTACAGTGCTTTTAAGGAAATAGTAGACCTATACAAGGACACGAAAACAAAGTGAATTTCCGACATAAAGGCTCTCTCTGTCACAATTAGGCCTAGACGAGCACTGGGGAAGTGAGATCCAACAGAAATCCCTAGCTAGAGATTGTGAAAAGGAGACATTCTGGGCCTACAATTGGGAGTTAGAAGTAAGTAGTAAGAGTTTAGGAACTCTTACCTCAGGTATTATGGTCTCAAAAACTACTGTGACTTAGAGCTCTTTCTTGATTTCATCTCGGCCCCAATGCACGTCCAAGGAAGCAATGGATTCTGCCTATATGCTGACAGGTTGGAATTAGACAGGTCAGTGTGGTACTTAGGCTTTTGTGTGCTGAAACAAAAGAGTCGATTGCCTGTAACCGTGCCACATGTTTGCACTGGAGCTGGTCAATAAGAGCGAAAACGCCCAGCTAACTTTTATGGCCGTTTCCTATTTGGGGTTTCTAGTCGTCCATACCCTTCAAACTGCCCGCAGATTCAAAATATGTTACTTTGTACTTTAGTTCAATGTGCTGTGGTTTATATTTTTGAACATTCATGGCTTTGGGCTGTCCTGCTTGCTTTAGGAAAAGGCCTGGGAATGGGCTCTACGGCACTTAAGGCATTTTGAATGTGTAATTCCTTGTACACTGGTTTTATTTTTTCCTATATCGTTTCAGCCATGATTTCCTTTCAGTATCAGGAATTTGTGCTAATTGTTTTACTTTTGCTTTGTGTACTTTATGGTTATTACAAACAAATAAAGTTGAGCTATCATTCCCAAGCTTCCTGCATTTTTATCCTTCTCTATTATCTTCTAGTATATTCAAATGTGTTTGCCATTATTAATGTAATGCGATACTAAGCTATATGTAAAGTTTCCTAACATCTTCAGGAGCGCTGTGATGGTGGCCAATCGGAGTGAAATTCAATTTGTGACTTACCTAGTCAATATTAATTAAGTAGGTTGGATTGTGATCAACTCTGATCCCTTATTTTGTAAACAAAGTCTAAGAGCACCTAGGTTGTGACACAAAATAGGTTTATGGTCACAATTTGCAACTGCTTTTTGCGACCAGAATAATGGTAGATCTGCCCCAGCTCTTAAAAAATAACTAACCACAAGGTATCATAAGCTTAATGACGGTGTCCATTAATCAAACAGTAAATTTCACAAACCAATTTAATAAAATGTAGACAAATGTATAACGTAAAACAGCATCAAGCCAAGACAAATCCAGAAGGAGATCATAAGTATGATAAGTTATTGATTTTTGAGAAAGATAAAAGTCAGTCTTAGTCTTTGGATGGATAGGTGGCTGGCTGCTTTTCAGGCGGATCATGATGCAGCACGGATTGGTAAAGGCTAGCAGTTCACCCTGGTCAACAGTTTTACCTTCAAACTTAGTCTCTCAAATAGATACCCAAATCCTCCAGTGGGGCAAGGAGGACTTTGCAGTTGGCAAGGGTTCCGAGGACCACCTTTCTCCCATTTCCCATTTGCATATTACACATTTGATTGTAGTCACTTTCAGACCTCTGAAACCTCCAGGGGCCGCATTACAATAAGTGCCCAGGGGGCACAACGGGAGTTTGGGCCCACTTTGCGCGCCCCGGGGCACTTTGGTATTATAGAAGGGGGCGCAGACGCTTGTGGGTCCCCTTCTATAATACTGATAGCGCTGGCGCACTTAAAGCACCAGCGCTATCTTCAGAGGGTGATCCCTCATTTGCATAGGGGCATGCCCTATGCAAATGAGGGAATTCCTTTGACTCTGCTCCCGCGTCGTATTACAGAAGCGGGCGCAGAGTCAAAGGAGCCCTCAGGAGGTGCTCTGACAGTGCGCCATTTAAAAGGTGGTGCACTGTCAGTGCGCCTCCTGAGAGCAGCCCTCTGCAGGGGGTAAAGGGGGTCCCATGGACCCCCCAGACATCCCCTTACAGGCGGGTTCAGTCACTGACTGCACCCGCCTGCAAGGGGATCTCTATTACCCTGTAAAAGTGCAGGCGGGTGCTGCCTGCACAGTGAAAACACAGAGCAGCTGCTCTGTCTTTTCACATGAATGCGCTGCCCTGGGGGCAGCGCAAGTTCGCGGCTGCCCTGGGGGCAGCGCATACATCATATTAGGGCGCATTGTGATTGTTTGCGCCCGGCGCACCTTTTAAAAAGTGCACAGGGCGCACACAATCAATATGGATAATACGGCCCTAGGAAAGCAAGGCACAATGAAATAGACGAAGATGGTACCATGAGGCCAGATGCACCAGATGTCTAGATTGCTGGCACCAAAAGCTCCAAGTTGGGTAAACTTAAAATTCATACTTAAGGGGTCATTTTCCCTCTTTTGACTGCTCTCTCTGCTCTTATATTTAGCTCCAAATGCTCTAAGGGGTCAGAGTTGGCCTCCACATGTCCGGGGTCAGAGTTGGCCTCCACATGTCCAGGGTCCTTGGAACTGAGGTCAGACGAGTTCAGGTGCTTTCAGGGTTGTATGGCCGTGGGAATGAAGAGCACTGACTTTGGGTATCTTAGCTTTTTTCATTCTACTTCAGTACTGCCCATAGCAAGTGAGACAAGCCACCCTCATTCACCTAAAGCAAATAAAAAAAAGATGAAAAGCCTACTGGACCTGGTATTCCAAGGCGGTCTCCCATCCAGGTACTAATCAGGCCCAACCCTACTTAAATTCTGAAATCAGAAAACACCAGGTGCTTGCAGGGTGGTTTTGCCACAGGAATGAAGAACACTGACTTTGGGGGTCTTAGCTTTTTTCATTCTACTTCAGTGCTGGGCCTAGCAAGTGAGACAGGCCAACCTCATTCATCTAAATAAAATGTAAAAAAAATGAAAAGCCTACAGTGAAGAAAAGCGCCCCTATTTACATAGTTGACCCATACTTGATGCCTAAATGCCGATGTACTTTGACTGAGTGTGCCCTGGGTTCCTGCCAACCAGGCACCCAGGGCCTATGTTCTTTCCCTAAACTGTAGTGTTGCAAAACCCAATTGGCAACTCTCTGGCCACATGTAAGTCCCTTGTAAAAGGTACCATAGCTACCAAGGGCACTGTGATCAGAGAAGACCTCTAAGGGCTGCAGCACTCATTGTGCCACCCTTCGAGGCCCTATACCTTTACACACACAAACTGCCATTGCAGGCTGAGTGTTTTAGTGCAGAACAAAGTGAAGAGTCGACATGACGCCCATCCCTGTGTGCAATGCCTACAACCCACTGCCCTGGCATAGGTGAGCCAGACCTCTAGATGGGTGCACTATACCAGTGGCGAGGGTACAGGTGCATGAGCCCTGTACCACTACAGTGTCTAAGTCAATTCTTAGACATCGTAAGGGCGGTATTGCCATAAAGAGTATATGGTCTGGGAGTTTGTCATTATGAACTCCACAGTACCATAATGGCTTTACTAAAAACTGGGAAGTTTGGCATTAGACTTCTCAGCACATTAAACCCACACTGATGCCAGTGTGGGATTTAATGAAAAATTCACTCAGAGGGTGTCTTAGAGATGCCCCTGAAAAAGACCTAACTCTAGTGTCCTTGCTTTGTGGCTGCTTGCCAGCTGCCACCTCCAGACATGTTTCTGGACCCCTGGGTCAAGAGCCTGCCGCTCACCGGGTCCGGAAACAAAGCACATCCTGGGACAAGGTGCCAAGACTCCCCCCCCCCCCTCCCCCCCAAGGATGGGCATGGTCCACGAAGGGGAAGCTTCAAAGGCCTGCCGCCTTTGTGAGCTACCCCATCCATTTGCTGTTCCCAGCAACTGGCCCCTACAGGTTCTAACCCCCACTTTGAGCAGGAGAATCGGCGGGAAAACCAAGACAGGAAGAGAGGTGTGCCCACCTTTGCAACCCCACCCCTCAGGTGGGGAGGCGAGGTGAGCACAACTCTGTCCCCACCAACTTACAGATGAGGGGACCCAACCAATCCGAGTGATGTTCATGGCCCCCTACCATTGGAGGGTAGCATAATAGAGGGTGTACCTACCACAAGGAAGGGAACCATTGGTCCCGACCTGCACCTACCTGTAACGCCCCTAAATTTAGTATTTAGGGACAACCCTGAACTTTGCCTCCTCAGACAAGAGCCAACAAGAAGAAGAAGGACCGAACAGCCACGCTCAAAGAAGAAGAGGAGGACATCCACTGACTTGGCCCCCAGCCCTACCGGCCTGTCTTGACCTTGGACTCCTCTAGCAGAACCTCGTGTGTCCTGCAGCAAGCAGCCCTCAAAAACCTGGGGAACCTGCACTACCTTACCACTCCAAAAGACTTTGGGGCCGGAAAACATAGCGACCGACTCGGTACGGGAATGTAGTCCGACCGACACGTACCGGCGCTGCCCGATCCGCGTAGGTACGATGTAATGCATGTGAATTACGACCGACTCGTACGGAACACAAGCCGAACGACCGAACCGCACGGAAACCAGCTTACCGGCCGGAAGACTACGCAAATCGAACCGACCGACACGCACCAGGAATGAACCCGACAGAAACGTACCCGCGAACTCCGACCCGCGCAGTACGATGCAATGCGTGTAAAACCAGACCGAGTCGCACGGAGCTCAAGCCGTACAACCGACACGCATACAAACCAGGGAGCCGAAGCAACCCAATACTCCGCGACCGACGCGTACGCCGCACATGAAACCCAGCAGAAACACAGCTTGAAAGACTCGGAGAAGCCCGCACGAGCCAACTGCAGCGTCCTACTCGGTCAGAAGAACGTCTCCTACTTGCCTAAAAACTACAAAGGAAAAAATACAAAAAAAAGGGCCAAAGAAGCAATGACAAAGTCAATAAATACAGGGGGAAAAAACATGGAACAAAGACACACCCACAACTCCACCCATATAAAGGCCACAAATCCCTACCATGATCCTTTGCAAATTCAACTGACCTGCCAGCATAGAACACCATCCGACAGCAACCACAGACACACTCACAACTCATCCATCACACAAGCCACACACCATTAGCACCTCCCAAATAGCACCCTCACATACACCCAGCAAAACCTACACTCACCCACCCTCACTTGCACATTCACACACACATTAATCCCCACCACCACCCATCACCATGCCCCCAAAGAAGAATCCAAAGTTCCTAGACAGTGAATTGGAAGTCCTGGTAGATGAAATCCTCAGGGTAGAGCCATAGTTGTTTGGTACATTGGTCCAACAGACCCCCATGTCGCAGAAAACCAAGATGTGGGAGAGGATCGTCGACAGGGTGAACGCACAATCACCATGTTTGCACACAAAGGAAGACATCCAGAACAGGTGGTATGATGTGCGCAGGAGGGTCAAGGACCTACTCAAGAAGGATTACGCCTTGAGTCATCGCACCGGCAGTGGCCCTACTGCCAAACCAGTATACCTCAGGCCCTGGGAGGAGAAGGTGCGGGCCATCCTACCACCAGAGAGCGTACATGGACTATCAAACATCCCAGAGCCTGGTGAGTACACAACCAATATACCCAATATTGTGTGACAATACACACACATCACTGTCAAGGGGATAGTGAAACCATGCACCGTTAGCAAAGCCACAGTAACCAAAAGATAATCAGCCCAAGATGTGTATGTTAGTTAGACAAACACAATACCTCCCATCTCATAGTGATATGCAACTGTGTCATGACATGTACAAACCTAACAACAAATAGAGCAAGGCAGTGGCACAAATCTAACCAACAAACACTGTCAGACATTTTGCCACCACTAGAACACCACCTCACAGGGAAGCTCACTGAAAGGAAGGAATTGTGTGTATGCTGGTGAAGTGAGTGTAGCCAATAGCATGATGGGAGTTGTAGTCACAGATATTGGTCACCTTCACAATTGGCCCATCAACACCACTCTGAACCATGCTCACATCACAGGGAGTGGAAAAGAACTGACAAGATGGCTGACACTGGGTACTGCAGTGGGGAGCACAAGGCGCTGCTGGGAACTGTGCACCAACCAACAGCAGGACACCACTGACTGACATCCTGAAAGCCAACTTGCACTCCCTGCAATGGAAGCACGTTCCATGGTGGGATATCTGGCTGGGTGGGAAGGAGGACTGACAGCTCTGACCATAGTTACCAGCAGCTTTTCTCACACACCCCCTTAACACAAACTCCACACAACTCACCTGGGAGAATGCATTGCCTCACACTCTAATTAAATATCCCACAAAGAACCACCACCCTGGGTTATGCTATGTGAAGCACAGGGACACTTTTGGGACTTGTAGCCAAACAAACGCCAGGACAACACTGTCAGCCATCCTGTCAGCACAGGCACACTACCCCACAGGGAAGCAGAGACAAAAGGAAGGAAGTATGGGCATGCTGGGAAGGGGGTGTAGGCAATAGCATGATGGGAGTGGTAGTCACAGCTCAACATCCCCCACCCACATGGCCCAGCAAGCTCACACTGAAGCATGCACACCTCACAGGGAGTGAAAAGCCACTTCAAAGATGTCTGACACTGGTCTCAGCTGTGGGGAGCACAAGGCCCTGCTGTGAACTGTGCACCAACAAACAACAGGACCACACTGTCAGCCATCTTACCATTGCTGTCACACTCATACACAGTGAAGTCGACTCAAAAGGAAGGAAGTATGGGCATGCTGGGAAGGGGGGTGTAGGCAATAGCATGATGGGAGTGGTAGTCACAGCTCAACATCCCCCACCCACATGGCCCAGCAAGCTCACACTGAAGCATGCACACCTCACAGGGAGTGAAAAGCCACTTCTAAGATGTCTGACAATGGTGCTCTTTTGTGGGGAGTACCAGGCCCTGCTGGGAACTGGGCACCAACCAACAGCAGGACACCACTGACTGACATCCTGAGAGTTAACCTGCACCCACTGCAAGGGTGGCATGCTTCATGGTGGGATAACTGGGCTGGGGGAGAAGGAGGTCCGGATGTCAACCAAATACCACCAATGCTGGTCATGCACACACCTCAACATTCACATTGAAATGCTTCAGGTTGGCAGGACAATGAGCCACACCAATATCAACCTCTGACTGTGACAACTTAGGACAATGCAATGTACAGGCCCGCATCCAGAGGTACAGTCACAACTGTCAGGTGTTTGCCCATTGATGCCTGTAGAAACATAACATACATTGTGTGTCTCTTCCAAAAACAGGTGATGATGGGGACACAGCAGCAGATGATGAGGAGTCCCTGTCCCAGGCTCCGGTGGCCCCTGAGCTCTCTGGTGTGGAACTGCCTCTGCCCTCCTCGGATGGCGAAGACCCACCTGGCACCTCCGGTGTGAGTCATCATGCAGCACCAGCAGGACAACCATCTGCACCCCCTGTACCCACTCCTCCAACATCTGCCAACACACAGACCACCCCCGCCAACACGGACAGACCAAGGACACTGAATGACAACAGCACAGGGACCCCGGCCCACCGTGAAGCAACGGACAACAACCCCAGTACCAACCCCCAGGGGGGCCTAGGGTCACCTGTGCGTGCCACCACAGGTCCCGCACGTGTGCGCAGGGGTGGTGGGAGGGGTGGTAGGCAGAGGTCGCTGTTTGCAGAGGAGTCTGGACTGCATGATGACCCACAACTGGTACGCATTGCTGATGCGTACCAGAATAGCACCGGAGAGCTCAGCCAGGTAGTGGGGATCCTCAAGGACATTCAACAGCAGCAGGCTGCCCATCATGCCCGCTTGGACTCCCACATGTCCCGTGTGGAGACACACATGTCTGGCATGGAGTCCAAGTGGGACACATTGGAAGAACTGACAGCGGTGCAGAGGGACATATTGACATGCCTCTGCCAGATTAGCACCAACATGTCCACACCTCCCTGTGTGCCCACAACATCTGGTGCCGCAACAACTGCAACTGCCACAGGGAGGGAGGATGACTCTGGTGGAGAGTCCTCTGCACCGCAGCGGCCTGCATGTGAGGGTCCCCCAGAAAGAAGAGGGGTCATCCAAGGAAGGACAACTGAGAGGCCGATGGCCATGTACATCCCCCAGGAACCCAACACCTGTTCTGGAAATTCTCCTTTGTGTGCAAACTGTTCACCCTGTCGAATGCAACCCAACTCTCCCGCATGACATGGGGAGTTTAAGTTGGACTAATGTATCAGATGACTGTGGACTTTACTCAGGACATTTCTGCTACCAACACTTCCAACTTATCTGGGAACTTTGGATTCCAATCCCAATGTACAGCACCCGCCATCCTGTGCACGATCCTCACACATGTATGTAAATAAACTCACTAATACACCATACTTGCCTCTGTTGTGATTCCAACGTGGTTTTTGTCATGGAGATGATGATCTGCTAAATGACACTGTGCATGCTAACTGCTACAGCAAGTTCAACACCGTCATGTGAGTCATGGCGACGTGACACAAATGAGGGAGACACACCACTAGGGCTACACAACACATACACACCAGGGCCATCTGACTCATCGCCTACACTGATGTTTCCAGGAAATACAGTGGAATGCACAGACACCACACCTATTCAGAGTCTGTGTTAACTAGCCCACAGGTGCAGTAAGCAAATGTCAGTCAGATGTGTGACCACAGACAACGCACATCCCAAAGTGAAGCACAGGTTTATTACACATTTGCAACATGTTGCTTCCACTACAGATGCAAGGTAATCCCACGTGGCAGTGGCCACACAGTCAACAAGTGTAGAAGAAATAAAGTCCAGGGGTGTGTGGCACATCACCTGTAGGGAAACGACTGCTTCCACCCGGAAGTTGAATCATGGTGTCGGGGGATCCGAGTTGACCAAACAACTCTGAAAGTACCCTGTGAAGGACAGACATGACACACAGTCAAAAGCACTGAAGAACAGGACAGAACTGCAATACTCATGCCCAATACATGTCACAAGATACCTACACAAAACCAAGTTAGCATGTCAACACTGTTGGGGAGTACAGACGAGTTCAGGTGCTTTCAGGGTTGTATGGCCGTGGGAATGAAGAGCACTGACTTTGGGTATCTTAGCTTTTTTCATTCTACTTCAGTACTGCCCATAGCAAGTGAGACAAGCCACCCTCATTCACCTAAAGCAAATAAAAAAAAGATGAAAAGCCTACTGGACCTGGTATTCCAAGGCGGTCTCCCATCCAGGTACTAATCAGGCCCAACCCTACTTAAATTCTGAAATCAGAAAACACCAGGTGCTTGCAGGGTGGTTTTGCCACAGGAATGAAGAACACTGACTTTGGGGGTCTTAGCTTTTTCATTCTACTTCAGTGCTGGGCCTAGCAAGTGAGACAGGCCAACCTCATTCATCTAAATAAAATGTAAAAAAAATGAAAAGCCTACAGTGAAGAAAAGCGCCCCTATTTACATAGTTGACCCATACTTGATGCCTAAATGCCGATGTACTTTGACTGAGTGTGCCCTGGGTTCCTGCCAACCAGGCACCCAGGGCCTATGTTCTTTCCCTAAACTGTAGTGTTGCAAAACCCAATTGGCAACTCTCTGGCCACATGTAAGTCCCTTGTAAAAGGTACCATAGCTACCAAGGGCACTGTGATCAGAGAAGACCTCTAAGGGCTGCAGCACTCATTGTGCCACCCTTCGAGGCCCTATACCTTTACACACACAAACTGCCATTGCAGGCTGAGTGTTTTAGTGCAGAACAAAGTGAAGAGTCGACATGACGCCCATCCCTGTGTGCAATGCCTACAACCCACTGCCCTGGCATAGGTGAGCCAGACCTCTAGATGGGTGCACTATACCAGTGGCGAGGGTACAGGTGCATGAGCCCTGTACCACTACAGTGTCTAAGTCAATTCTTAGACATCGTAAGGGCGGTATTGCCATAAAGAGTATATGGTCTGGGAGTTTGTCATTATGAACTCCACAGTACCATAATGGCTTTACTAAAAACTGGGAAGTTTGGCATTAGACTTCTCAGCACATTAAACCCACACTGATGCCAGTGTGGGATTTAATGAAAAATTCACTCAGAGGGTGTCTTAGAGATGCCCCCTGAAAAAAGACCTAACTCTAGTGTCCTTGCTTTGTGGCTGCTTGCCAGCTGCCACCTCCAGACATGTTTCTGGACCCCTGGGTCAAGAGCCTGCCGCTCACCGGGTCCGGAAACAAAGCACATCCTGGGACAAGGTGCCAAGACTCCCCCTCCCCCAAGGATGGGCATGGTCCACGAAGGGGAAGCTTCAAAGGCCTGCCGCCTTTGTGAGCTACCCCATCCATTTGCTGTTCCCAGCAACTGGCCCCTACAGGTTCTAACCCCCACTTTGAGCAGGAGAATCGGCGGGAAAACCAAGACAGGAAGAGAGGTGTGCCCACCTTTGCAACCCCACCCCTCAGGTGGGGAGGCGAGGTGAGCACAACTCTGTCCCCACCAACTTACAGATGAGGGGACCCAACCAATCCGAGTGATGTTCATGGCCCCCTACCATTGGAGGGTAGCATAATAGAGGGTGTACCTACCACAAGGAAGGGAACCATTGGTCCCGACCTGCACCTACCTGTAACGCCCCTAAATTTAGTATTTAGGGACAACCCTGAACTTTGCCTCCTCAGACAAGAGCCAACAAGAAGAAGAAGGACCGAACAGCCACGCTCAAAGAAGAAGAGGAGGACATCCACTGACTTGGCCCCCAGCCCTACCGGCCTGTCTTGACCTTGGACTCCTCTAGCAGAACCTCGTGTGTCCTGCAGCAAGCAGCCCTCAAAAACCTGGGGAACCTGCACTACCTTACCACTCCAAAAAGACTTTGGGGCCGGAAAACATAGCGACCGACTCGGTACGGGAATGTAGTCCGACCGACACGTACCGGCGCTGCCCGATCCGCGTAGTACGATGTAATGCATGTGAATTACGACCGACTCGTACGGAACACAAGCCGAACGACCGAACCGCACGGAAACCAGCTATCCGGCCGGAAAACTACGCAAATCGAACCGACCGACACGCACCAGGAATGAACCCGACAGAAACGTACCCGCGAACTCCGACCCGCGCAGTACGATGCAATGCGTGTAAAACCAGACCGAGTCGCACGGAGCTCAAGCCGTACAACCGACACGCATACAAACCAGGGAGCCGAAGCAACCCAATACTCCGCGACCGACGCGTACGCCGCACATGAAACCCAGCAGAAACACAGCTTGAAAGACTCGGAGAAGCCCGCACGAGCCAACTGCAGCGTCCTACTCGGTCAGAAGAACGTCTCCTACTTGCCTAAAAACTACAAAGGAAAAAATACAAAAAAAAGGGCCAAAGAAGCAATGACAAAGTCAATAAATACAGGGGGAAAAAAACATGGAACAAAGACACACCCACAACTCCACCCATATAAAGGCCACAAATCCCTACCATGATCCTTTGCAAATTCAACTGACCTGCCAGCATAGAACACCATCCGACAGCAACCACAGACACACTCACAACTCATCCATCACACAAGCCACACACCATTAGCACCTCCCAAATAGCACCCTCACATACACCCAGCAAAACCTACACTCACCCACCCTCACTTGCACATTCACACACACATTAATCCCCACCACCACCCATCACCATGCCCCCAAAGAAGAATCCAAAGTTCCTAGACAGTGAATTGGAAGTCCTGGTAGATGAAATCCTCAGGGTAGAGCCATAGTTGTTTGGTACATTGGTCCAACAGACCCCCATGTCGCAGAAAACCAAGATGTGGGAGAGGATCGTCGACAGGGTGAACGCACAATCACCATGTTTGCACACAAAGGAAGACATCCAGAACAGGTGGTATGATGTGCGCAGGAGGGTCAAGGACCTACTCAAGAAGGATTACGCCTTGAGTCATCGCACCGGCAGTGGCCCTACTGCCAAACCAGTATACCTCAGGCCCTGGGAGGAGAAGGTGCGGGCCATCCTACCACCAGAGAGCGTACATGGACTATCAAACATCCCAGAGCCTGGTGAGTACACAACCAATATACCCAATATTGTGTGACAATACACACACATCACTGTCAAGGGGATAGTGAAACCATGCACCGTTAGCAAAGCCACAGTAACCAAAAGATAATCAGCCCAAGATGTGTATGTTAGTTAGACAAACACAATACCTCCCATCTCATAGTGATATGCAACTGTGTCATGACATGTACAAACCTAACAACAAATAGAGCAAGGCAGTGGCACAAATCTAACCAACAAACACTGTCAGACATTTTGCCACCACTAGAACACCACCTCACAGGGAAGCTCACTGAAAGGAAGGAATTGTGTGTATGCTGGTGAAGTGAGTGTAGCCAATAGCATGATGGGAGTTGTAGTCACAGATATTGGTCACCTTCACAATTGGCCCATCAACACCACTCTGAACCATGCTCACATCACAGGGAGTGGAAAAGAACTGACAAGATGGCTGACACTGGGTACTGCAGTGGGGAGCACAAGGCGCTGCTGGGAACTGTGCACCAACCAACAGCAGGACACCACTGACTGACATCCTGAAAGCCAACTTGCACTCCCTGCAATGGAAGCACGTTCCATGGTGGGATATCTGGCTGGGTGGGAAGGAGGACTGACAGCTCTGACCATAGTTACCAGCAGCTTTTCTCACACACCCCTTAACACAAACTCCACACAACTCACCTGGGAGAATGCATTGCCTCACACTCTAATTAAATATCCCACAAAGAACCACCACACTGGGTTATGCTATGTGAAGCACAGGGACACTTTTGGGACTTGTAGCCAAACAAACGCCAGGACAACACTGTCAGCCATCCTGTCAGCACAGGCACACTACCCCACAGGGAAGCAGAGACAAAAGGAAGGAAGTATGGGCATGCTGGGAAGGGGGTGTAGGCAATAGCATGATGGGAGTGGTAGTCACAGCTCAACATCCCCCACCCACATGGCCCAGCAAGCTCACACTGAAGCATGCACACCTCACAGGGAGTGAAAAGCCACTTCAAAGATGTCTGACACTGGTCTCAGCTGTGGGGAGCACAAGGCCCTGCTGTGAACTGTGCACCAACAAACAACAGGACCACACTGTCAGCCATCTTACCATTGCTGTCACACTCATACACAGTGAAGTCGACTCAAAAGGAAGGAAGTATGGGCATGCTGGGAAGGGGGTGTAGGCAATAGCATGATGGGAGTGGTAGTCACAGCTCAACATCCCCCACCCACATGGCCCAGCAAGCTCACACTGAAGCATGCACACCTCACAGGGAGTGAAAAGCCACTTCTAAGATGTCTGACAATGGTGCTCTGTTGTGGGGAGTACCAGGCCCTGCTGGGAACTGGGCACCAACCAACAGCAGGACACCACTGACTGACATCCTGAGAGTTAACCTGCACCCACTGCAAGGGTGGCATGCTTCATGGTGGGATAACTGGGCTGGGGGAGAAGGAGGTCCGGATGTCAACCAAATACCACCAATGCTGGTCATGCACACACCTCAACATTCACATTGAAATGCTTCAGGTTGGCAGGACAATGAGCCACACCAATATCAACCTCTGACTGTGACAACTTAGGACAATGCAATGTACAGGCCCGCATCCAGAGGTACAGTCACAACTGTCAGGTGTTTGCCCATTGATGCCTGTAGAAACATAACATACATTGTGTGTCTCTTCCAAAAACAGGTGATGATGGGGACACAGCAGCAGATGATGAGGAGTCCCTGTCCCAGGCTCCGGTGGCCCCTGAGCTCTCTGGTGTGGAACTGCCTCTGCCCTCCTCGGATGGCGAAGACCTACCTGGCACCTCCGGTGTGAGTCATCATGCAGCACCAGCAGGACAACCATCTGCACCCCCTGTACCCACTCCTCCAACATCTGCCAACACACAGACCACCCCCGCCAACACGGACAGACCAAGGACACTGAATGACAACAGCACAGGGACCCCAGCCCACCGTGAAGCAACGGACAACAACCCCAGTACCAACCCCCAGGGGGGCCTAGGGTCACCTGTGCGTGCCACCACAGGTCCCGCACGTGTGCGCAGGGGTGGTGGGAGGGGTGGTAGGCAGAGGTCGCTGTTTGCAGAGGAGTCTGGACTGCATGATGACCCACAACTGGTACGCATTGCTGATGCGTACCAGAATAGCACCGGAGAGCTCAGCCAGGTAGTGGGGATCCTCAAGGACATTCAACAGCAGCAGGCTGCCCATCATGCCCGCTTGGACTCCCACATGTCCCGTGTGGAGACACACATGTCTGGCATGGAGTCCAAGTGGGACACATTGGAAGAACTGACAGCGGTGCAGAGGGACATATTGACATGCCTCTGCCAGATTAGCACCAACATGTCCACACCTCCCTGTGTGCCCACAACATCTGGTGCCGCAACAACTGCAACTGCCACAGGGAGGGAGGATGACTCTGGTGGAGAGTCCTCTGCACCGCAGCGGCCTGCATGTGAGGGTCCCCCAGAAAGAAGAGGGGTCATCCAAGGAAGGACAACTGAGAGGCCGATGGCCATGTACATCCCCCAGGAACCCAACACCTGTTCTGGAAATTCTCCTTTGTGTGCAAACTGTTCACCCTGTCGAATGCAACCCAACTCTCCCGCATGACATGGGGAGTTTAAGTTGGACTAATGTATCAGATGACTGTGGACTTTACTCAGGACATTTCTGCTACCAACACTTCCAACTTATCTGGGAACTTTGGATTCCAATCCCAATGTACAGCACCCGCCATCCTGTGCACTATCCTCACACATGTATGTAAATAAACTCACTAATACACCATACTTGCCTCTGTTGTGATTCCAACGTGGTTTTTGTCATGGAGATGATGATCTGCTAAATGACACTGTGCATGCTAACTGCTACAGCAAGTTCAACACCGTCATGTGAGTCATGGCGACGTGACACAATATGAGGGAGACACACCACTAGGGCTACACAACACATACACACCAGGGCCATCTGACTCATCGCCTACACTGATGTTTCCAGGAAATACAGTGGAATGCACAGACACCACACCTATTCAGAGTCTGTGTTAACTAGCCCACAGGTGCAGTAAGCAAATGTCAGTCAGATGTGTGACCACAGACAACGCACATCCCAAAGTGAAGCACAGGTTTATTACACATTTGCAACATGTTGCTTCCACTACAGATGCAAGGTAATCCCACGTGGCAGTGGCCACACAGTCAACAAGTGTAGAAGAAATAAAGTCCAGGGGTGTGTGGCACATCACCTGTAGGGAAACGACTGCTTCCACCCGGAAGTTGAATCATGGTGTCGGGGGATCCGAGTTGACCAAACAACTCTGAAAGTACCCTGTGAAGGACAGACATGACACACAGTCAAAAGCACTGAAGAACAGGACAGAACTGCAATACTCATGCCCAATACATGTCACAAGATACCTACACAAAACCAAGTTAGCATGTCAACACTGTTGGGGAGTACAGACTACCTGTAAGGACACATCGCTGCACGCATCCAGTCATGTAGCACATGGCCACACTCAAACAGCAACAGAGCACCACCAACACATATCATGCAAACTCAAATCATTGACATAACATCTCTGTATACTCACATTCAGCTGAAGAAGTTGGTGATGAGCTGTGTGCGGACATCACCCTCATCATCATCATCATCATCACTGGCATCGTGGCCCAGGCCAGGATCCTCCACAGGTGGCGGATGTTGGTCATCGTCATCCAGGATGAGAGGCAACTCCTTCCGCACTGCCTGGTTGTGTAGCATGCAGCAGACGATGACAATCTTGCACACCTTTGCAGGGGCATATGGGAGGGCCCCTCCTGTCTTGTCCAGGCAGCGAAAGCGGCTCTTCAGGAGACCAAATGTCCGCTCGATCACTCTCCTGGTCCGACCATGTGCCTCATTGTAGAACATCTGGGCTGGTGTCACAGGGTTCCTGAGGGGTGTCAGCAACCACGGCATGTTGGGGTATCCGGAGTCACCTACATACAGACAATTGCACATTAGCTGAGTTGGAAAAGAGGGTGGAATACAACATTGCAGAACACACACAATGGTACAAAGTCAGTACACACCGACAAGCCAGGCACGCTGGTTCTGCATCTGTGACATCATCCTCGGGATGCGACTACTCCTCATTACGTAGGCATCGTGTGCAGAACCGGGGAAACGTGCACACACATGTGAGATGCTCATATCTGCAAGACATACAACCAGAGCATTGATAGAATGGTAATGTTTCCTGTTCCTGTATGCCTGCTCATGTGCCTGTGGTGGTACCAAAGCCACATGTGTCCCATCAATGGAGCCGATGACATGTGGCATCCTCCCCAGGGCATAGAAGTCACTCTTGACGTCAGTGAGTTGTTGACGTTTAGGGAAATAGATGTACTGGTTCAGGTATCTCAACATTGCCTCCAAAACATCGCGTAGCACACGGCTGAACATGGTCTGTGACATCCCACCAGCAGACGCCACAGTGTGTTGAAAGGTACCAGTGGCAAAGAAGTGTAGGGCTGCCATCACCTTCACCTTTAGGGTCAGCGCTGTAGGGTATGGCCGGCCAGGTTGCAAATGTGGGGCCAACCGCACCGCCAATTCCTCAATCAGCGGCCTGTTGAAGCGGTACCGTCGGATGCAGTCACGTTCAACCATGGTTGCAAGGTCAGGGAATGGTCTATGGACAGCTGGTGCCCTGTAGTGCATAGGTGAAGGAAGAAAGAAAGATTGTCAGTCACCCCACATATGTGGCATTGACCATACTCAATATCACATGATACATCATTACGAGACACAAGTACTTGATGTGTGTGCCGTTCTGTATGGACATATATGGCAACTACATGGCCAACATCTAACATCTCAGTTCAACATGTGTTGACAACAAGTTCCAGGTTGTGCTATGGGAAATCATTAGGCTGTGTCACAGTACCCATGTACTGCTGTCACGTTCCAAACACACACCACAGTGACAAGTGAGGACAGATGTGCCCCAGGCATCACAGCTCTTTGACAGGTAGATTCCCAGGGACCCTGTATTGCCACATGGACACTGGCATGACATGGCGTATCATGTACACGTCAGCAAAACAACCATGACTCCCACAGGTAGTGGCCCCTGTTGCCTCTGCAGGACAGACATGGACGTCTGTGACACACACACGCACAACATCAAAGTCGATGCACAAACAACGTGGATGTGGAGACTGTCTCCCATTGTGCACATGGAATCAGAGACATCTGAAACACAACATGCACACAGACTGTGGAGGGCCATCACAATTGTGGCAATGGGTCACCCTGTGACGTACATACCATCCCACATGGGACTCAGGGTGTATGTGACATAACATACACATACACAACCTGGAAATGTGACCATGCCACATGCTCTGAACTGAACAGTTGCACATCACAGTGGTCATGTGCACAACACACAAAGGATTCTGTCCCCATGAACACGTGCACAGCCTGGGAGTGGCTGCCCCCAAGTGCCACCCAACAAACCACATGTTGACCCCCATACACACACAGGTAATGCAGCCTTACATGCCTTAGGATACAGTGTGGACAGGCTGTGGTGTTGTAGGTGTGCCCCTGAGTCCCTGGCAAGTAATTGTGGCTGGCATACGTTCACCAGTGACAACCATGGTGACATATGCGAGTGACTTGTACAGGGACGCGTCGTACAGCAATGGACCGATCCGTGTGCACGCATTGGCCATTGCATATGATGTGGACGGATGCGTGTTGTGCTCCGAAATACGCGTCGTACAGCAATGGACCGATCGGTGCGCACGCATTGGCCATTGCATATGATGTGGACGGATGCGTGTTGTGCTCCGAAATATGCGTCGTACAGCAATGGACCGATCGGTGCGCACGCATTGGCCATTGCATATGATGTGGAGGGATGCGTGTTGTGCTCCGAAATATGCGTCGTACAGCAATGGACCGATCGGTGCGCACGCATTGGCCATTACATATGATGTTGACAGATGCGTGTTGTGCTCCAAAATACGCGTTGTACAGCAATGGACCGATCGGTGCGCACGCATTGGCCATTGCATATGATGTGGACGGATGCGTGTTGTGTTTCGAAATACGCGTTGTACAGCAATGGACCGATCGGTGCGCACGCATTGGCCATTGCATATGATGTGGACGGATGAGTGTTGTGTGACGTAATACGCGTCGTACAGCAATGGTCCGATCGGTGCGCACGCATTGGCTATGGACTGACATGGTAACGGACGCGTTTTCGAAGCTTTTACGAGTCGGATGCAGTGAATTCAGTTGGCCACCCACAACAATGTTGCAAATTCATGGGTGTCATGAAGTTGAACTTTTGAAGGATGCTGTGGGCGTGTATAAGTGGTGCAATTCCATGGATTGGCCAGATTCAGAAGATGCAAACGACTTGGACCTATCACTTTGGACACATGGGACAGTATCTGCCTCTGCAGCACACATATAATGCTGGCTGTTCCCCTGAGAGCTCACTTGCCTGCACTACATGCTCCAGGACGACATCTGCCACCACCACTGCTGCTGTCTCTGCATCCTCTGGCTACTGCAATGGCACGTACTGTGGATAGAGCCCCAGCCTTCAGCACTGAGGAGAACCAGGCCCTGCTGGACAGCCTCCTTCCACAGTACAGCAAGCTGTATGGGAAACCAGGGGAGCAGGTGAGTGTGCTGTCCACTGCCTTACTAATTGTGCATGTTGTCTGACTAGCAAGACTTACAGTGTGTACACCAGTGGCTAGCATGCTCACTGAGTAGTTGTCACCCCCCAAAGTGTGTAGTTACATGCACTGAACAGGTATAGTGCAGTAACAGTGCATTCCAACAAGGTTTGACTTCCCAGGCAATGATACCATTTAGTAACTGCTGGACAACTGTTCATAGCCATAGTTGCACTACCTGTGTACATCATATGCCCCTGTGATTGAGACATGTATATCCAACTGTGTGATGCACGGATATGTTGCATGTGTAGTAATGGCCTTTTCACTTTGTCATCCTCACAGGTTGATGCCCACCAGAAGCAGGAGATCTGGCTGACCATCGTCCGGGCAGTACGATCTGTGGGGGTCTACAGGCGCAGGATCCGCAACTGCCAGAAGAGGTGGCAGGACCTTCGTGGCTGGACCCGGAGGATCGCAAGGGTCCAGCTGAAGCTGTCGCCTCCTCGCAGGAGGGGCGGACACCGGACCCTGACCCCCCACATGCTCCGGATTCTGGCGGTGGTCTTCCCTGACCTGGATGGGCAGCTGAAGGCCAGACAGCAGCAAGGAGGGGTAAGTGCTAGCCTTTACTGTGTACTATGACTAACATGCTCTATGCACTCCTTTAGCCTGGTTCCACTTCCACAGTACAACTGTCTTGTCGTCCTGGACTCATGTCCCTCACTTGTGTCATGCCCCCTCCTCATCTGATACACAGGTGTGGCCCTTACAGTCTGTGACTTAGGTCACTTGGGTACTGTGTACTTGCAGTTACCTGTGGTTCAAGTTGGGGACAGCATCAGTTACAGGAACTTTGTTGTGGGCTGCATGGGTGGTACAATTGCTCACACAATGCCTGTGATCTGACATGTACTCTGGGTATGGCTTTAATATGTGTTCCAATTGCTGCTCTGACTCACCACATGTCTGGGGTATGTGCCACACACCCATGCTGCAGCAGAGACCAAGGTAGGAGCCTCAGAAGTATGTACATCATGTGTGTGACACATGCATAGCCACCTGCCTAGTGTTCAGGGTAATACCATGTTGCACATGGACCAGGACTGTAATGCCTACTCCGTACATCGAAGGCACTCTGTTCTCCCACTCCCGTGTGTCAGCATACATATTGGGCATTGTGAAGAGTGCACTCAGGTGTATGCCTCTGTGTCACCGTGGTGTGGCCTTGCTTTTTGGACTCCTGGAGTGTTTAACAATTTGGGGTGGCCAGCCATCTGAGTTGTGACTATAGGATCTGCACATTGGTTAATGCATAGGTCTCTGATCCCTTGACTGTGCACAATGGTGTATGAAACATTGAGGTGCAGGCAGCTTTGGTTCATTCTCATCAGACGGTGAAGTGCTCATGTGTATGGATTTGTGTTTGCAGTCACTCAAATGTCTCATTTGATTGACGTGGGATCATCTTAGTCCTCATGATGTGGGTGGCCAGGGGTGCACATGTGCACCTGTCAGCTACAGGGCTTGCATTCCCAAAACTTCCATTATTGTGACACAGTGTAGACTGGTGTTGTGTGTATGCACTGCCCCTGTGACAGGAGACAGTTATGACTGACTTGCCAGACAGGCCTGTGCCATGACATTCAACTCGCAAAGGGTGATCCAGCAGTAGTGTGATATGTCCTGCATGCACACCATTGTCGCATTGTCTATCAGGACATGAGGACATCATTGTGTCTGGTGATGGAAGCAAAACCCGCATATCGACAGAGACTCTGCCCATCACTTTTCCTGACACATGTACTGAGTCAGTGGCAGGAGATGGCATGTGTTTGGAGTGACACATTTCCATATGTTCTCTTGGATGTCCAACAACTGTGGATGTGGTGCATGTGTGCACATATGATTAGTCGCATACAACAGGCACCAGACAGATGGGTGCATGGACAGGTAGGATATGTGTGGCATGAATGACTGTCAGGCAGACAATGGGCTTCTTCAAATCAGTGTCAGCACTTATTGCAATGTCTAGCAAATGATGGCAGGGCTTGCTCTGTGATGTGCTGTACTTACTGTGGTGTGTGTGGTCAGTACAGGTGACTAATGTTGCTCTGTTTATCCTGATTGTTTGCAGATACATCCACGGCCACAGGAGGAGACAGCTCCACGGACCAAGAGGAGCGGCAGAGCCAGACTGGGTCCACTGCAGGGGAGACCGAGGGACCCAGTGGCACGGAGGGTGAGGGGAGCCACACTGAGGAGACCTCAGCTACGACCACCTCGGCTGAGGAACACAGCACTTCCAGTGAGGACTCCCTTGTGGAGGCGGGTGTCAGCAGACCAGAGGCAAAATCAAGCAAGTCTGTCCCCGCCACCACCACCATCTCCACCCTCCCATCTGCTCCCATCCCACATGTCCGTGGAGGCTCCCGTGTAGGGGAGCGTGTCTCCTTCATGCCAGGCACCGCACCCCCTGCCTCTGTCCCCCCTGCTGCCCTGAGTGTGGAGTCTGTGGACTTGCTGAAACAGATCCATGTAGGGCAGACATCAATGCTGAGTGTCCTCCATGCACACACGGGTCTGTTGACACAACTGGTGTCATTCATGGAGGGCATGTCATCTGGCATGTCTGCCCTACATCGGACCAATCAGTCCATGGCCTCCTCACTGACGGCAGCAGTGTCCCTCCTGCAACAGTCCCTCACCCCTCCTACCTCTGCCCCATCCACAATCCCCAGCACCCTACCTGTCCCAAGCACACACACACGGCACCGGCACGCACCAGCACAGACACAAGCAGCACACAGACACACAAGCCAAAATCCAGACGCACACGCACGCACAGTCAGGGGACTGATACCTCACTCACAGGGGATGGGGCCCAGACACACACACACGCATCCACGAGCACTCCGCAGTCCTCAGATACCTCTCCCTCCAAAACCCCTTCCCTTGCCTCACCTGCAACCCCCCCTCCCAGAAGCTCTTCCTCTGTGAGCTTGGCCTCTTCCCCACAGATCCATCTGACACAACGTCCAGGCGGAAGAGGCGACCACCACACACAGAGGGGAGTGCCCCTCACACCCGGACACCCTCCCCCAGGCACAGGCAGACTGAGGACCCCATTAGAAAGTCCCCCCGGACCAGGAAGGGCAAGACCCCACCACCACCACCACGCAGCTCCACCACACAGTCTCTCTCCTCCATCCCCCAGGCCACCACTCCACAGGTTCCCCCGCCACACCCTGCCCCAGGTTCCCCCACACACCAATACCGCATCCCCAAACTGCTTAGGCCCTCCCCCCTACCACTTGCTCTTCCACCCCCAAACCAGACGCTCTGCCTGTTTGTGCCACTGGTGTGGAGACCGGGTCCCCACCCTCTGTCCTGCCCACCTCATCTGCCCCCCCTTCCACTCCCTTGGAGTTATGCACTGCAGTGGAGTCCACAACCACCCCGTCTGACTTGGGCACTGCAGTGGGGACCCAGTCCACTCCATCTGACCGGCCCACTGCAGTGGTTGCAGCACCCACACCATCTGACTTGTGCCCTACAGTGGTGCCGGCCCCCACTGAGTCAGACACCTCCACTGCAGTTGCCGGTGACACTCCTGCACCCACCACCCCTTCACTGCCTCCTTCTGGCATCCCCTGATCCTGTCCCTGCGGTGCCTGGCCTGCCCCTTGTATGCCCCTCCGAGGGGGATGTCCCCTGTCCGTACCAGTGCAGGCAAGCAATGGGTGACAAGTTGTCACATATCACCCTGTTCGGACTGTGTATGTGGACTGGCCATTGGCCTTAGTTTCTTTTGGACTTCAAATTTTAGTTTCACATTTGCTGAATAAAGCCTCTTTTTGTTTACTTGTGGTTTTTCTTTTGATGTACATGATGTAGATGAGTATCATCATGCATTTGCAGTTGTAATAGTGTTCAGATCAGGAAAATGAAGTGTTGCTGTGATGGACTCCATGTGGTCCATGGGATATGTGTCCTAATCTAGTCTGGATCTATAGCATCCTTTGCTGCAGTCTGAGGGTGTAATGTTCAGCATTTGACACAGGGATGTACGTTTTGCATTTGTAAATTAACATCTGTGGCTTACACTGATGCACATCTGGTGGGCTTACCACTGTTCAATGTTTCTATTTCCCTGACTGTGTGCCCATCTCCACTGGACATGCAGTTTACCACATCAATGTTGAAGGACTCATCTGTGTATACAGTGCAACTTGCTTGACACGTGTTTTGGGTATATGCAGATGACTGAAGTGACACTCCCGTACCCAGGCTGATGTGAGCAGAGCCTTCAGTGTGTTGTAGTTGTTGACTCACTGACCGAGTGTTCTGCTGACATGTTTGAGTCGTGCACAGACAAGGTTTGGCACAGCGGACCTTCCACAGGAGTGGAGTGCCCTCATGGCAGTGTGTAATCCCGTGACATTGCCTTGGCCCGTGTTGTGTGTTGTGTAAGCATGTCTGTGTGTGTTCCCTTCCCTTTTCCTACACAGGCTGTGTCCCTACGGATGTTCCTGTTTGTGATGCTTGCTGAGTTGTCCTGTGATCATCCAGCATCTTGGACCTGGTTTCTCCGGGATGTGGGTGCATGGCAAACTAATGTTCATCAGGTTGTCATCCCTAGTTGTCTTTGTTGTCAGGGCTGGGGATGTGGGCAAACGCAGATGGGACACAGTCAGGATTCCCCTTGGCACTTGTTGGTTACACAAGTCATGTAATTTACAGTTTGTGGTAGCTTTCAGTGATTGTGACACGTTGTGTGTGTGACTGCTGCCACTCCTCAGGGTCAGAGCTGCAATGTTGGAAGTTGTCTACGTGTGTTCTTTGTGGGTCACCTTGGCTTCTTCATTGGTGTGTGACTGTGGCCGGGATCCCATTGATTGGGGTAGATTTCACGTCATGCCCATGTACCGCGTACTGTGCAGTGTGTCAGACATTCACGAGTCTTGTTGACTGGCCATGTGTGATGGGTTTCTGCACCTTAGTTCCCACCACCACCCCTGGGATTGTCATGGGTGCATGTGCAATGTCACCAGTCCATGTGAGCTTCACTGCTGCACATTGGTGGAGATCAAGGTGTGTGGTGTTGAGTGTGTGCAAATGTGAGTTGTTGCACGGCTAGACCCCTACCTCCATATTGGCCTTGGCTGACAGGCCGTGCTGATTGATTTGTGCTTGTGTAGGTGTGATGGTAGTTTGTTGCTCAGGACACATGGCTGTGGTTCACAGTGTGAACGACATCTACCTTTGTCATCACAGTGGGATTATCATGCAGGCTAGTGTCACCACAATGTGGGGTCCCTGGGGGTAGTGCTGTGGTGGGTCTGTCTCTTGCTGTGTTAGTTGCTGTTCCTACAAGCTTGTGTGACATGTGTAATTTGGGCTCCCTCTCATCTAACAATGCCTGATTGCCCACATAGGGGAATCCGATCCATGAGTTACTTTTGTATGGCACTGTATACACATCTGTGTAATTGGAATTCAGGCCTCCTCATGTGTTGTGTGGTTGCCTGGGGACACTGGCACACCCCCCCATCACCTGTTGTGTTTGATATGCAGTGTGAGGCTGCCTGTTTGTGTTTGTGCATCTGCACCACTGCATTGGCATATCTTTAGTGTGCCATTGGCTGTATGTTGTTTGGAGGATTTCCCCTGCTGTCCCTGGGACTCCTAGGTCATCAGTCAGCACAATAATCATGGTTTGTATGTCCCATTGCTGCCATGGTATGGTATTTGTTCACCTCACATCTACAGTCTCCACAGGATATCTACATTTGTGTGTCCATTAGTGCAGATATGTGGGTCTGCATTATGATGGTCACTTCTGGCATTGTGTAATTGATAAATGGAGACAATGTCAGCCCCCATGGGTGATGTTTGTCTGCACATGGCCAAAGGTATGTTTTATTTGCACTGCACTGTTTGCCTCACCCAATCTATGTTGCTATGGGACACAACCACTACTTTGCCACTGATGTGTTTGTTGTTGTGTGACCAGGAATCATCCATGCTGTTTGGCAGTTGCAGCTTTTTCCATGACAACACTTACCTTTTGGTCACTGTGATGATGGGGGTTACTTAGACCCCATTGCCACAATGTTCAAAATGTGCTTCAGCTATGGACCCCACACTTACCTTTTGGTCACTGTGATGATGGGGGTTTAGACCCCATTGCCACAATGTTCAAAACTGTGCTTCAGCTATGGACCCCACACTTACCTTTTGGTCACTGTGATGATGGGGGTTTAGACCCCATTGCCACAATGGTCAAAACTGTGCTTCAGCTATGGACCCCACACTTACCTTTTGGTCACTGTGATGATGGGGGTTTAGACCCCATTCCCACAGTGGTCATGGTCTGCTTGCATTGTGGAGGCCACACACATTTATGTGTGACACATGTGATAGGGGGTCACATTGCATGTTCAATGTCATGTTCAGTGTTGTAGGCATTTGACACAGACTACACACTCTTGTCATGATGTTGGGGGGATGTCTTTTGCTGACATTCATTATGTTGGAGTATGCTGGTTGTGTCATGCATTACCCGTCCTATGAGTGGGGATGGTAGTAGTGGTAGGCATCCAGGCCCACATGAGTAGGGGTGGTGGTAGTGGTAGGCATCCATCCCCCTATGAGTGGGGATGGTAGTAGTGACAGGCATCCAGGCCCACATGAGTAGGGGTGGTGGTAGTGACAGGCAACCAGGCCCCCATGAGTAGGGGTGGTGGTAGTGGTAGGCATCCAGACCCCCATGAGTAGGGGTGGTGGTAGTGGTAGGCATCCAGCCCCCCATGAGTAGGGATGGTAGTAGTGGTAGGCAACCAGGCCCACATGAGTAGGGGTGGTGGTAGTGGTAGCCATCAGGCCCCTATGGGTGTGTATGGCATTGGTGATAGCCATCCCGCCCCTATGGTTCGGCTGTTGCTAGTGTACGTCATTTCTGCATCCCTATGTGTGTGTGACATATGTCGGGTACGTGTCGTTTGTTTGTGTAGTGGGTGTCTGACTTACCGTCTGCGCCGTACGTGTCCGTACCGGTTCCGGTAATAGATGTAGAGTATTGGTAGGACCTGCGCGATGGGATTCATGGTTGGGTCGTCTCGTTCGGGTTTCTCGTGGCTTCGACTCGTACTCGTCGCTGCCTTGTTCGTCTCGTAGCCGTGGATCATCTTGTGGCGCGAATCGGAGCTTATGTGCAGCTCTCCCGGATGCTCTGACATGCCGGACGTAGCGACGGGTTCGGCGCGTACGGAGTGCGCATCGTACTAGTCCGGCCGGAAGGTGCTGTATATTTACTTCCGTGCGACTCGAATCTGCGTTTACGGATCCGGCTCGGGCGGGGAACAGGATCTGGAATGGGTACGTACGGCTGGGTCGGAATCTGAGCAGTAATGCGCATCGTACTTGCTCGTTCGGACGACTGTTCGAATCGGTCGGGAAACGCGTTCGGCTTGTATTTTTTTCGGACGAACGGTGTTAGATGCGCTTCCGGCTGAGATCGGAATCAACCGCTTTGTCTCCTGTGAGCACCGGACTTGCTCCAAACCAACCGACTCTGTGAGTCTCCAACATTCTGCTCCCAGCACCCCGAGCCCGAGTGTACCAATACCTTAAGGAGGTCCCCCAGTGATCCTAGCCTGGATCTCGGTGACCCCTGAACCTCAACAAGCTCCCAACTCAAACCTGCAACCAAGACCCGGAAGGTCCCCTCTACCATGACCAAAGGCGACCCCCTGGCCGAATCTGTAACCAAATAAGTCCAGAAAGAGCAACCGTGACCGTCTGACCGACTCTGTCACAGAACGCTTGCGCTCACTGGACAATGACTCCCAAAGCATCCTCATTCGCCTCAGCAGCCGTAAACCGACTCCATGGGATCCCCGACCGACTCGCCCACTTCAGCCAAAACCAAATACTACACCTGGTCACCTCTGCGCCGCTGCTGGTGAAGTTCTTGTTGGCCATTGGGCCCCAAAGTGCTGACCTCGAAACCAGGAGTTTTTTATTTCCTAACCTGGTGGCCTGCTTGCCCGTGGTCCCCAAACCCAAGACCGTGCCTAGCCCGTTGGCTAACGTGTGGTCCATACACTTTGTCCCGCTGGTGGTCCGACCCGAGTGCCCATTTGACCGAATCCTACTCATGGACCCGTAACCCTACTTTTGTTCTCTCAAGACTAAACTGTAACTATATCACAAAACGTATTATCCTTTTTCCTTCCTCCTAGGAAATGCACCAGCCTAGTATCTAGAGATACCTGGCTGAGTAAGAAAAGTAATTGCAAAGTAGTTCTGACTATCTGCAAAGACAAAGTAATTATTCCATAACTAATTCACTGCATCCAAACTATATTTACACTGCATATGCTTACAAAGTATTTCTATACTTACCTGTACCAGGCCTGGCTTGGTTCTAGAAAACAAATATCACTAAAATAATATTTTTATACAACCAAATTGGTCTAAGTTCAGTCTTTGAGTGTGTGACATCATTTCTTGCCTGAGTGTGTTCAATAAGTGCTTAGCACCACGCTCTGATAAAACCTCACTGCTCGCCCACACTACTATAAAGTATGGTGCTATCTACTTTTACCTCTTCCTAACTTTGAGAATCGACTGGACTCTGTGCACATTATACCTTACTTTGGTATACTATATACAGAATCGAAGGGAGGTTATATAACTGTCTGAGGGTACTCTGCCACGAAAGGTATTCATTTCTGCCTGCCCCTGGATGTGTGCTGACTGACCGGACGACTCCACTAACTGTGGTAAGTGCTGCCGTTTCTCCCCATGCAGTTTAGCTGCACCATGCTCACGCTGTGTGAGGGCTCCCGGCCGCTTACTTCCTACGTGGTCGGTGAGAGCCCCCACCCTGACTTTAGCCTCCACTAGCAACGCGCAGCACGGGTGGATTAAGTCACAATCGATAGTTTTTTCAGCTGCCCCAGCCGGCATCCCTATCAGACAGCAGTGACAATGCTTTCACGCTACCACTCTTATTCCATCAGCAATTGTGATATCTTTCTCACACGGGCGAGAACTGCTTTATCACATCAGGGATAGGTTCTTACTTGTTTCGTCACCTTCCTATTGGGCGTTTATGGTAACCTTGGTTGGGAATATTCTTCCCACACCGGCCTTACTGTTTTCTCACCGCATCCCCTTGGGCGCTGCACCACCTTTTCAATCTCCTCTACTGTGGCCGCGCTCGGCGGTTCTCGTCATGTACACCCTCCTCTGTTTGAACCCCTGTGCCTCCAAATGACAGCGATTCTGCTTACAGACCTTATGCTGAGTCGTACTGTACGCCATAGGACACTTTAAGTTGCAGTCACGTTCTATCTTAATGTCCCTTCCTTGGGATCTCCTATTTTCATGCCATAAACCTTCTTTGACAGGTTTTTGGCGCACGTACCGAATGGCTAAAATGCCGGGACAGATGTAGTGAACTTCACAACCAACAGTGGTGAGTCACACGTCATATTCTACTACACATTGATCTAATATGTATATGTGTTCTAAACCACCACTAATTGGGAGGATTAACTGTGTGTTGTACTCATGCTACAGTTTCCTAGTACATATGTATGTTATGGTGACATATTGCCTTTTGTCTCTACTATAGGTTGTACGCAGAGCATACTGAAGAGTCAATCTACTGGTTCAGTATCATATTATTGTCTTATGCACGTGTTTTTCATGTTTTTTCACGTTTATTTGCACCTATTTATTGCAGTATCTGAACCACTGACCCTGAAGAAGGCCGTGACACTACTATAGGTCCTTCTGGCCGAAACATGTTGGTCTAGTAATTGACACATCTGCCTCTAATGTCGGCACCTGTGTTACCAGCTATTCATTGTTTTTAATCCTGACACCGGGTAGCTGAATAAAGTCACAGCATAGCTAAACCCGTAGCCAGTTTTAACTATTCACATCACAGCACTGCACTCTCACGCACACGCCAGTGTCACATAGGGTTTTAGTATACCTGCCCTGATTCAATAAAAACATCCCATAGCTCCACACTCGTAGAGAGGGGGTTGTAGCCCACGTGAATACTAGGTTTTTCACGTGAGGAGGCACCCCCTATGATGAAGCATGACACCTCTGGTGTGTAAGGGGAACCGTCCTGCAAAGGGAAACCCCTCACCTTTCGTGGCAGAGTACCCTCAGACAGTTATATAACCTCCCTTCGATTCCGGACCCGTGGCTCTTTTTGTGTTACATTGAATTGGTGGGGAGTTGGCTCATGCAGGTCCTTAAAACTCCTCTAGACCCCAAGTGTATTTATTATTATACTATATACAGAGCCAGCTTCCTACATACAGCAACTGGTATTCCCAGGCGGTCTCCCATCCAGGTACTAACCAGGCCTGTCCCTACTTAACTTATGAGCTTAGATGAGATCGGGTGCTTTCAGGGTGGTATGACCGGAGGCTTGAAGAGCACTGGCTTTAGGGGTCTTAGCTTTTTTCATTCTTCTTCAGTGCTGGCCATAGCAAGTGAGACAAGCCACCCTCATACTGCTAAAGCAAAAAAAAAAAATTAAAAGCCAACAGAATCTGGTATTACCAGGCTGTCTCCCATCCAGGTACTAACCAGGCCCGTCCCTGCTTAACTTCTGAGATCAGATGAGATCCTTTGCTTTCAGGGTGGCATGGACATAGGTGTAAAGAGCACAGACTTTGGGAGTCTTAGCTTTTTTCATTCTACTTCAGTGCTGGCTATAGTAAGTGAGACAAGCCACCCTCATTCACCTAAAGCAAATAAAAAAAATATGAACAGCCTACAGCACCTGGTAGTCCCAATCTGTCTCCCATCCATGTACTAATGAGGCCCGACCCTGCTTAACTTCGGAGATCAGATGCTTTCATTGTGGTATGGCCATAGGCCTGAAAAGCACTGACTTTGAGGTTCTTAGCCTTTTTCATTCTACTTCAGTGCTGGCCATAGCAAGTGAGACAAGCCACCCTCATTTCAACTAAAGCAAAGAAAAAAAAGATGAAAAGCCTACAGCACCTGGTATTCACAGGCGGTTTCCCATTCAAGTACTAACCAGGCCCGATCCTGTTTAACTTCTGAGATCAGAGGAGAGCAATCTCTTTCAGGGTGGTATGGCTGTAGGCTTGAATTGCACTGACTTTGGGGGGGGGGGTCTTGGCTTTTTTCATTCTACTTCAGTGCTGGGCACAGCACGTGAGACAAGCCACCTTCATTCACCTAAAGTTAAAAAAAAAAAGACGAAAAGCCTAAAACACCTGGTATTCTCAGGTGGTCTCCCATCAAGTACTAAGCAGGCCCGACCCTGCTTAACTTCTGACATCAGACAAGAGCATGTGCTTTCAGTGCAGTCTGGCTCCCAGCATGATGAGCACTGACTTTGGGGGTCTTAGCTTTTTTCATTCTACTTCAGTGCTGGCCATTGCAAGTGTGACACTGCACCCTCATTCACCTAAAGCAAATTAAAAAAAAGATGAAAATCCTAAAACACCTGGTATTCCCAGGTGGTCTCCTCTCCAGGTACTAACCAGGCCCGTCCTTACTTAACTTCTGAGATCAGGTGAGATTTGCCTAGAGCACCTGGTATTCCTAGGCGCTCTTCCATACAGTTACCAACCAGGCTTGACTCTGCTTAACTACTGAGATCAGACAAAATCAGGTGCTTTCAGGGTGGTCTGGCCCCCGGCATGAAGAGTACTGACTTTGGGGGTCTTAGCTTTTTTCATTCTACATCAGTGCTGACCATAGCAAGTGAGACAAGCCATCCTCATTTATCTAAAGCAAATAAAAAAACATGAAAAGCCTACAGGCGGTCTCCCATTCAAGTTCTAACCAGGCCTGACCATGCTTTACTTCTGAGACCAGACGAGAGCAGGTGCTTTCAGAGTGGTATGGCCTTAGACATGAAGAGCACTGACTTTGGGGGTCTTAGAAATTGCCATTATACTTCAGTGCTTGCCATAGCAAGTGAGGCAAACCACCCTCATTCACCTTAAGGAAATAAAAAAAAAGATGAAAAGCCCACAGCACCTGATATTCCTAGGTGGTCTCCTATCCAGACCCAACCCTGCTTAACTTCTGAGATCAGACGAGATCAGGTGTTTTCAGGGTGGTATGGCCGTAGGCGTGAAGAACACAGATTTTGGGAGTCTTAGCTTTTTTCAATCTACTTCAGTGCTGGCCAAAGCAAGTGAGACAAAAAAACCCTCATTAAACTAAGGCAAAAAAAAAAAAAAAAAAGATGAAAAGGCTACAGCACCTGGTATTCCCAGGCGGTCTCCAAACCAGGTACTAATCAGCACGACCCTGCTTTTCATTCTACTTCAGTGCTCGCCATAGCAAGTGAGACAAGCCACCCTCATCAAACTAAAGCAAAAAAAAGATGAAAAGCCTACAGCACCTGGTATTCCCAGGCGGTCTCCAAACCAGGGATACCCTGCTTAACTTTTGAGATTAGACAAGATCAGGTGTTTTCAGGGAGGTACGGCCATTGGCATGAAGAGCGCTGTCTTTGGTGGGTCTTAGCTTTTTTCTTTATACTTCAGTGCTGGCCATAGCAAGTGAGACAAGCCAACCTCATTCACCTAAAGCAAATAAAAATAAAAGATGAAAAGCCTACAGCACCTGGTATTCCCAGGCGGCCTCCCATCCGGGTACTGAGCAGGCGTGACCCTACTTAACTTCTGTGATCAGACGAGTTCAAGTGCTTTCAGGGTTGTATGGCCATAGGCATGAAAAACTCAGACTTTGGGAGTCTTAGCTTTTTTATTCTAATTCAGTGCTGGCCTTAGAAAATTATTATTATTATTTAGCTTATAAAGCGCCTGGTTACTCCAACGGAGTGTCCCCGCACTAGAACACCATCAGAACCCCGACAACTGACCTAAGCAAGCAACCTTCCTACGCCACTGACTGCCCGGCTGTCACAGTAGAGGCACTACTTTCGTCCTCCATGCGGGTGTCGGAAAAGCCAGGTTTTTAATATTTTTCGGAACAGAGTCTCCGACACACACATCCGTAGATCCACAGGCAGATCGTTCCATGCCTTAGCCACCAAGAAGCCAAAAGATCTCCCTCCCGCTCGAACCTTCCGCACCTTGGGCACCGTCACGTTGGCTGTGCCCAATAATCTCAGGTTCCGAGCAGGTCGATATGCAGTGAGAAGGGGGAGCAAAAATCTCGGCCCCTTCTGATTAAGGATCCTATGACCAAAGCATAGGGCCTTAAAAGTAACTCTGGCCTGTATAGGGAGCCAATGAAGTTTCATCTGAGCTTCCCCCACCGATGCCCGCCTGGGGATATTCAGAATCAGCCGAGCTGCTGCATTCTGGACCTTCTGCAAGATGTTCAAATTTCTGGCAGTCACCCCTAGGTACAATATGTTACAATAGTCAAGCCACCCTCATTCAACTAAAGCAAAAAACAAAAACAAAAAAGATGAAAAGCCTACAGCACCTTGTATTCCAAGGCGGTCTCCAATCCAGGTACTAACCAGGCCAGCCCCAGCTTAACTTCTATATTCAGACGCTTTCAGGGTGGTATGACCGTACACATTAAGAACGCTGACTTTGGGGGTCTTAGCTTTTTTCAAGCTACTTCAGTGGTGGCCACCCTAATTCAAATATAGCACAAAAAAAGAAGAAAAGCTTACATCAACTGGTATTACCATCCAGGTACTAACCAGGCCAGACCCTGCTTGACTTCTGAGATCAGACGAAACCAGGTGCTTTCAGGGTGGTATGGATGTAGGCATGAAAAGGACTGACTTTGGGGGTCATAGATTTTTTCATTCTACTTCAGTGCTGGCCATAGCAAGTGAGACAAGCCACCCTCATTCACATAAAGCAAAAAAAAAGATGAAAAGCCTACAGCATCTGGTAGTCACTGCATGGGAGACCACCTTGCAATACTAGGTGCTGTAGGCTTTTCATCTTTTTATTTTTTTGCTGTAGGTGAGCTAGGGTGGCTTGTCTCACTTGCTATGGCCAGCACTGAAGTAGAATGAAAAAAGCTAGGTCCCCAAACCTCAGTACTCTTCATGCCTACAGCAATACCACACTGAAAAGCACCTGATCTCGTCTGAGCTGACAAGTTAAGCAACGTCGGGCTTGCTTAACCGCCCGGGAATACCACATGCTGTAGGCTTTTCATCTTTTTTTGCTTTAGTTGAATGCGGGTGGCTTGTCTCACTTGCTATGGTGAGCACTAAAGTAGAACAAAAAAAGCTAAGACCCCCAAAGTCAGCCCATTTCATGCCTCTGGACATACAACCCTGAAGCCACCTGATCTTGTCTGATCTCAGAAGTTAAGCAAGGTTGTTCCTGGTTAGTACCTGGATAGGAGACCGCCCGGGAATACCAGGATGGGAGACTTCCTGGGAATACCAGGTGCTGTACGCTTTTCATCTTATTTTTTATTTGCATTAGGTAAATGAGGGTGGCTTTTATCACTTGCTATGGCCAGCACTGAAGTAGAAGGCAAAAATCTATGACCCCCAAAGTCATTGCTTTTCATGCCTAAGGCCATACCACCCTGGAAGCACCTGATCTTGTCTGATCTCAGAAGCTACCCAGGATTTGGCCTGGGTAGTACCTGGATGGGAGACCACCTGGGAATATAAGGTGCTGTAGGCTTTTCATCCTTTTTCTTTTGCTTTAGTTGAATGAGAGTGGCTTCTCTCACTTGCTATTGCCCCACTGAAGTAGAATGAAAATAGCTAAGACCCCCAAAGTCAGTGCTGTTCAAGCATACGACCATTCCACCGTTAAAGCACCTGATCTCCTCTTATCTTAGAAGTTAATCAGGGTCAGGCCTGCTTAGTACCTGGATGGGAGACTGCCTGGGAATACCAGATGCTGTAGGCTTTCAATATTTTTTTATTTTCTTTAGTTGAATGAGGGTGGCTTGTCTCCCTTACTATGGCCAGGACTCAAGTAGAATTAAAAAAGCTAAGACTCCCAAAGTCAGCGATCTTCATATGTAAGGCCATACCACCCTGAAAGCACCTGATCTCAGAAGTCAAGCAGGATCGTGCATAGTTAGTATCTGGATGGGAGACCACCTGTGAATGCCAGGTGCTCTGGGCTTTTCATCTTTTTTATTTTAATTTTTCTTTAGGTAAATGAGCGAGGCTTGTCCCACTTGCTATGGCCAGCACTGAAGTAGAATGAAAAAGGCCAAAAGCCCCAAAGTCAGTGGTCTTCATGCCTACGGCAATACCAACCATGAAAGCACCTAATCTCATCAGAAGGTAAGCAGAGTAGGGCCTGGTTAGAACCTGGATGGGAGACAGCATCGGAATAGCACGCGCTTTTCATCTTTTTTTTATTTGCTTTAGATAAATGAGGGTGTCTTGTCTTAATTGCTATGGCCAGGGCTGAAGTAGAATGAAAAAAGCTAAAACCCCCAATGTCAGTGCTCTTCATGCCAAAGGCCATACCACCCTGAAGCCACCTGATCTTGTCTGATCCCAGAAATTAAGCGGTGTCCGGCCTGGTTAGTACGTGGTTGGGAGACCGCCTAGCAATACCAGGAGCTGTAGGCTTTTCATCTTTTTTTTATTTGCTTTAGGTAAATGAGGGTGACTTGTCTCACTTGCTATGTCCGGCACTGAAGTAGAATGAAAAAAGCTAAAACCCCCAAAGTCAGTGTTCTTCATGCCTACGGCCATTCCAGCCTGAAAGCACCTGACCTCGTCTGATCTCAGAAGTTTAGCCAGGGTCAGGCCTTGTTAGTACCTGGATCGTAGACCGCCTGGGAATACCAGGTGCAGTAGGCTTTTTATCTTTTTTTTATTTGCTTTATGTGAATGAAGGTGGCTCGTCTCACTTGCTATAGCCAGAACTGAAGTAGAATGGAAAAAGCTAAGACTCCCAAAGTCAGAGCCGGTAATGCCTACAACCATGCCAGCCTGAAATCACCCTAACTTGTCTGATCTCAGAATGAACGTTGGTCAGGCCTGGTTAGTACCTGGTTGGGAGACAGCCTGAGAATGGCAGGTGCTGTAGGCTTTTCACCTTTCTTTTTGCTTTAGGTGAATGAGGGTGGCTTTTCTCAATTGCTATGGCCAGCACTAAAGTAGAATGAAAAAAGCTAAGACCCCCTAAAGCAGGTTTTCTTCAGGCATACTTTCAAAACACCCTGAAAGCACCATATCTCGTCTGATCTCAGAAGCTAACTAGGGTCAGGCCTGGTTAGTACCTGGTTGGGAGACCGCCTGGAAATACCAGGTGCTGTAGGCTTTTCCTCTTTTTTTCTATATGTAAATGAGGGTGGCTTGTCTCACTTGCTATGGCCAGCACTGAAGTAGAATGAAAAAAGGTAAGACACCCAAAGTCACTCTTTATACTTATGGCCATACCATCCTGAAAGCACCTGATCTTGTCTGATCTCAGACGTTAAGTAGGTTTGGGCCTGGTGAGTATCTGGATGGGATACCGCCTGGGAATACCAGGTGCTGTAGACTTTTCATGTTTCTTTTTTTCTTGCTGTAGGAGAATGAGGATGGCTTGTCTCACTTGCTATGGCCAGCACTGAATTAGATGGAAGAAAGTTAAGACCCCCCCAATGTCAGCTCTCTTCATTCCTAAGGCCATACCACCCTGAAAGCACTAGATCTCGTCTGATAGCAGAAGATAAGCATGGTTGGCCCTCGTTAGTACAAGGATCGGAGACTGCTTGTGATTACCAGGGGGCACATGCATCAAGCATTTTACCGGTCGCAAACGGGCCGATTCGCAGATTCGGCCCGTTTGCGACCGGTAAAATGCTATTTCCGATGCATCAAGCCCTAAGGCATTCGCAATTCAGGAATTCGCAATTTTTGCAATTTCCTTAATTGCGAATGCAGTTAGGGAATTGCAAATTGCGATTCCCTAAATGCGATGCATCATGCATTCGCAAATTGCGTTTTCACAATTTGGAATTGCAAATTACCATCAACTTTAAGTTGATGGTAATTTGCAATCTAGCGAGTCGCAATTTGCGAGTCGCTATTAAGGAATTTGTAGGAATCGCACATTTTTTGCGATTCCTACATGCATAAGGAATTGAGATTCCTAAATAGCGATTCCCTAAAAATCGCTATTTAGGAATCGCAATTCCATTTTTGGATGCATGTGGCCCCAGGTGCTGTAGACATTTTATCTTTTTTTTTATTTGCTTTATTTGAATGAGGTTAGCTTTCCTCACTTGCAATGACCAGCACTGAAGTAGAATAAAAAAAGCTAAAAACTGCAAAGTCACTGCTCTTCATGCCAATGGCCATACCACCCTGAAAGCACTTGATTTCGTCTGAACTCAAAAGTTTAGCAGCGTCGGGCCTGGTTAGTACCTGGATGGGAGACCACCTGGGAATATCAGGTGCTGTAGGCTTTTCATCTTTTTTTTGTCCTTTATGTGAATTAGGGTCGCTTGTCTCACTTGCTATGGCCAACACTTAAGTAGATGAAAAAAGCTAAGACCCCCCTAAGTCAGTTCACTTTATGCCAACGTCCATATCACACTGAAAGCACCTGATCTCATCTGGTCTCAACAGATAAGAAGGGTCAGGCCTGGTTAGTACCTGGATGCGAGACCGCCTTGGAATACCAGGTTCTGTAGGCTTTTTATATATTTTTTATTATCTTTAGTTGAATGAGGGTGGCTTGTCTCATCTGTTATGGCCAGCACCGATGTAGAATGAAAAAAGCTAAGACCCCCAAAGTCAGTGCTCTTCATGCCTATGGCCATGCCACTGTGAAAGCACCTGATCTTGTCTGATCTCAGAAGTTAAGAATGATCAGGCCTGGTTAGTTCCTGGATGGGAGACTTTCTGGGAATACCAGGTGCTCTAGGCTTTTAATTTTTTTTTTTTGCTTCAGTTGAATAAGAGTGGCTTGTCTCACTTGCCATGGCCAGCACTGAAGAAGAATAAAAAAAAGCTAAGACCTCCAAAGTCAGTGCTCATCATGCCTACAGCCATACCACCATGAAACATTTGATCTCAGAAGTTAATTAGGGTTTTGGCCTGGTTAGTACCTAGATGGGAGACCGCCTGGGTAATACCAGGTGGTGTAGGATTTTCATCTTTTTTTTTTTTTTTGCTTTAGCTGAGTGAGGGTGGCTTGTCCCGCTTGCTATGACCAGCCCTGAAGTAGCATGAAAAAAGCTAAGACCCTCCAAAGGCAGCGCTCTTCATACCTACGGCTGTAACACCCTGAAAGCACTTGATCTCACCTGATCTCAGAAGTTAAGAGTTGTTGGGCCTTGTTAGTACATGGATGGGAGACTGCTGGGGAATACCAGGTGCTGCAGTCTTTTAATCTTTTTTTAAATTTGCTTTAGGTGAATGAGGGTGGCTTTTCTCACTTGCCATGGCCAGCACTGAAGTAGAATGAAAAAATGTAAGAACCCCATAGTAAGTACACGTCATGCCTACGGCCATACCACCCTGAAAGCTCTTGATCTCGTATGATCTCAGAAGTTAAGCAGGGAGGGCCTGGTTAGTACCTGGATAGGAGACTGCCTAGGAATACAACCTGCTGTAGGCTTTTCATCTTTTTTTTAATTTGCTTTAGGTAAATGAGGATGGCTTTTCTCACTTGCCATGGCCAGCAGTGAAGTTGAATAAAAAAAGATAAGAACCCCAAAGTAAGTGCCCTTCATCAATACGGCAATACCACCCTGAAAGCACCTGATCTCGACTGATCTTACAAGCTAAGTATTATGTTCCCCAACCTAGGCCTAAGTAGCAAAGTGAGCTTTTACCTACATTTGTCCTACCTTGCTCTGCATAATGTTTTTAGTACTGACCTTTTACCCAGCTATGTGCTGAATAAATGTTGATTGGTTTCCTTTAAACTAGCCTGATTTATTATGCATGAGGATTCTTAGTAAAATCACCTGCACATGACTTAAATAACAGGATTAACATACGCTGTTCCAAAGTAATGGCTATCTTCATCCTAGGGAGACAGGGCTACCTTGCAAAATTGCAATTATTGATTTAGGCTCATTTACATAATTGTACTCACAACATATCGATTGTGGTAGGAACCCGAGGCTATCTTTGTGGTATAAAATAACCGCACTTTCACTAGGTAACTAGAGGAGACGCTTCCATGCTGACACAAGACACTGAGGTCCCTGCAAGCTGAAGCTTCAACATGCAGCGGTCTGAGATCTCTTGCAGGGTGTTCAACTTGTGACCAAGGCGGGGTCCTTCATTCTCTTCCATCAGGTAATGGGGTTAGCTCTTTCCTAAGGAATTCTGGGCTTTACACCCACATACATATTAGGTACACTTAAGTAGGGTCTGCATCGTAGGAGTACGCTCGATTACTGTCAAGTTTATATTCCTGCATATATTCACTGTTTTAGCACCATGGTAGAATTCTTCCTTCTATTTACTCTGCTGGTGCTTGTAATCTTTTACATTTGCTTCTGTCTAATGATTCTCGCAGCCAACATGTTTTATACTAGAATGACGCTGGTTCAATAAATGCTTATTGAAAATGACCCCAATGTTTTTTCTGTGTATCTCTCTGAGACTAAGTGATCACGATTGACTGAGCGAAAAGTACTGCAATGTTTCCACGATCCCCGAAGGATCAAGGGTTGTCAATTTCGATGGTTGCCAGAAACCATTTTCTCCTTGGTAAGGTTAGAGGGCTTATGGTGGCACTGTGAGCTAGCTGGTCTATATGCTGACATATCCTGCATGGGTGCCCAGAACCAGTCTTGGCACCAAGCCCTCAGTTTATGTTGTCCAACAAACGCGCAGATCCTATGTATTTACAGGAACTACACGACATGGCGCTGCCAGCTTTGGTTTGGTTCTTATTTAACTGTCAAATCTGAGTAGCTCAGTCGTGCTTTCTTAGAGACCCCCAACTCACATTTAACCAGAGACGTCTGGAGTGGGAAGGGAAATCCGCCGCAGCTGAGTAGGTATATCCTATGTATTGGCTGTAGGTTTTTTCAAGCTTGAAGGATTATCGTTCCCACACTGTGCAAAACTTTATCTCTTTTCATTATCGCTTCCTCTTACAATGTCTATCAATGGAGATGGTGTTGCGGGTGCAGGGGAAGAAGATCAGGAAGTTGAGCCTAACATTACAGAAAATTGCAGACATGCAATTACGATGATATTAATGGAATACGGCCTCCCGGCAACGGGTGGTAGTGTTACCTTTGTGATTGAGGCACAAGAGGCATTCAGAACAGAGGTATTCTATTCTTGGGTCAAATTCCCGCCTGCAGATGCACGCACACATTTGTTTCATACTTACATTGAAGATGAGACACCTGAAGAATACTTTCCAAATGTGTACGTAGAAGTCCCGTTAACATACCAAGAGCATATTAATTGGTTTAAAGGCCCCCTTCATCACACCACAACAAATGTGAGACTTGGTCCGCTCAGCAGAGAAGGAGCCACCAGGCCTGTCCTAGCTGCTTACACACCACATCCAGAGATTGATACATTGCAAGCAGCAGAATTACTTACACTTTACAGAGACGTAGTAAAACTATACAGAAACATGACACAGTTCGTGATGCGAACACTTACAATTCAACCTGTGAGGATTACTCAAGCTGGTCAACCTCAAATGACTACAGCAAATATCAGCTCACAAACGCTGAACGCAATTATGGGAAGAATGCCCACTAAACATGAGCAAATGCTGTTCTGGATAACACAGAAAATAGCACAGCTTGAAGCAGTATTTCCCCATACGGGCCCGCAGGAAAAATGCAGAATACTAACAATTTGCTTGCCAATGGGGCTAGCTCCCCCGATAGAGGATTGTACCACTTGGGGTTCAGTTTTCGCTGTTGTTTATACCAAAACCCATTGTACCCCTCTCAATAGCAGTTATACCAGATGTATTGATGCATACCCATCTTGCAGTGGGTTCTTCACCAAGCTTTTAAATATTTTATGGTTTCACTCCTTCACACTATTATTTTATATTTGAGTTACCAGTATTAGCCCTCAGCAGGGGAGCCTGCCTGAGGACTAAGGGGTTGCTGGACCCCAGTTAGAATTTTATTTTCCCCCCGGTTTTGAACGCTTATTCGAAGCATCTGGCTTAACCACGCCCCCCCGGACTCGGTGGGAGATTTATTCGGCATTGGCCCATCTGTGCCCGTCCGTGTTTGGAACGCGCTCAGCGACATCCACTCTGCCGGTTTAGGAGCCCAACTGGAAAGCAATGATTTCATACTCCAGAAGTAAGCTTTTAAAATTACTTAATCTGAGTGCCTGCTGTTCGGGCCCAGTCTTGAATTGTTGTACCAGCATTGGGACACAAGGATGCCCTGTCTGTAAGCTCACACTTATGGACATTAAGGCAAAGCCAAATAAAGCTATCTGTCCCCCCAGGGTTAGGAAAGTAAAGGCTAATGATATACCTGGGACAGGTGGAAAGAGGGTCTCACAAGGGTTGAACTGTGCACTTATAAATGCACGTTCTTAGGTCAAACATAAGCATGAATTTGCAGGATTCGTAGAAGCACATGCCCTCGACATTGTAGTTGTCGTAGAAACTTGGGTCAATGACACATCTGGCCCTGACATGATTGTCGCCTCCTGTCAGGATTTCCATTGCCAGGAAAGACCGGATAGGCAAAAAGGGAGGGGGCTTAGCCATAGTCTATCGGGATACTGTTGCAGGGTGGTTTTTTTAGGGTGCACTACACCAGCTTAATTTGAGCAGGGGTGCTCTATCTAAAATAAGGAAACACACGTGTGAGATGCAGGAACTGAGTCAGAGTGGCACTTTATTAAAGAACAATTTTAAACAATGAATGTCAAAGGCACAATGTTAATCAAAAATAGCATTGTGTAATCTAGAAGATAACAAGTTTCAGAGACACCTTCCTAGATGAAAAAGTAAATCATGCAATTTTGTAAGTTTACAAATCACGGCAATGCAGAGGAGAGAGAAAGAGACAATTTCAAAATATAATAAGCATTATAGCCTCAGCCAAAGCCAAAGATGTTGGAGAAGATGGCTGAGGGGGCACACACGTCATGACCCATGGGGTCACTTGTGCGAGGTAGTCCATCGAATGGACTGAAGAGCAGATCATTTATACTCTTTTAATGAGGAACCATTGACCACAGAATCACAACATTATCAGGTGCTTTGACCGCAGAACATGACGCACTTTGGTCACTTTTTGGAAATATTAGGAAAACAGAAGTGACACTACAATACAAAAGTTTACCAAAAGGTCACTTGATGTTTGACCGTAAATCATAATGAAATTGAACATTTTTCGAAAATGATTTGCGTCACTTCTCGGAATCTTTTTATAAGAAAGCAGAAGAATACAAAATGTTAGACGTCACTTGTATTTTCTAAAGCTGTGGAAAGTCCCAGTTGGCCCAGTCTGCCCCCACTCCTACTCTTGGCTAATTTTGTCCTCCTAAATGACAGACACATCCTGTTATAGCTCCATCTTGATGTTCAGAAAGATGTACAACTGAGTATACAGGAGGGTAAGGGGCCTACTGCCTCTCTAGACGCTCAATGCAGTGTGGACAATTTTAACACAACCCTGCCTGTGGGCTGGCAGGGACAATTGAGACTCTTATCCTTCAGATGTGGACAGAATGGGCCTGGGGCACTATATGGGAAAAACTAGACCCTGCTTCATTCCCTTGAAGGTACTTTTCACTGATATTCCATCAAGCCCTGACTGTGAGGTTCTCTCCTTTAAAATCGCTATTAACCATATCTACTCCTTTAATGGACTCCTCATCTATTGGCCCCCGAGCCTTAGAGCCAACTTTATACATACTCTTGAGCAGCTACTTAAATACAAAGTCAATTCTCAGGATTATACCATGCTAGGTGATCTTAATTTTCACCTCGAGAATCTACATGACAAAGATTCCAACGTCCTTAATGATTTGATGACCAGTGCAGGTCTAGAACAGATCATGGGAGGCCCCACTCATAGAGCAGGTCACCTGTTGGATGCCGTCTTTACAGACTGACCTTTCCTGGAATTCAAAAGTTTACTTCAACTACACTGGTCAAACCATTTAGCAGTCCTGTTGACTCTATCGGTACCCACTACCACTGCCAACAGGACCCTCTCAGTCAGAAGGCAGAAACGGTATAAATGGCACAGTCGAAACACAGTTGAATTTAGCACTCAAATGGATAACAATAGACCTCTCATATCCTGCGATCCAGAGGTGGCATCAATAGAATATTACTCCTGGATTGCTTTGACAGCTCATACTCTAACACCCTTGAAAGCAGTCAAAAAAAGCAGGGCTGCCCCTACTGAGCCCTGGTTTTCTGAGGACCTCAGACTCTTTAGAAGGCGATGTCACCGGCAAGAGCGACAGTGGAGACAGTCTTATAGCACCACTGAGAAAGAAATCTACAGGGAGATGATTGCACAGTACAAAGAATTGATCCATAAAACAAAAGCCAATTACTTCTCGGAGAAAATTAAAGCTGCTAACAACAATACCAAAGAACTTTTCGCCATGGTTTAGAAATGTAGCCGTATCCAGGAGACTAGAAATACTGTTGTGGATCACACTTTCTGTAACACCCAAGCTTCTTTCTTCTGCGAAAAGGTATCCAGTATCTATGATGCATTCGCCCTGCGACCTATAAAGGATACAAGTATTCCCACTGTTCAAACTAATGGAGCTCTGGCCAGTGCAATAGCTTCTAATGTTCCTTCAACTACTGAGCCGGCCTGATTCTTGAACTTTCCGCCTATTTTTTATGACCAGGTTGGCAAATTTCTTTGCACCACTAGAACAGGGTCGCCGATGGATCCCTGTCCCCCCAAAATAGCTCATGCAGCTGTGGATCCTATTGCACAACAACTAACGGATATTTTCAACCTCATCCTTTTCCAAAAATCTGGAAAAAGACTTCCATTTTACCTTTGTTAAAAAAAAAAACAACCTTGGCGGACCGAACCCAGGTAACTATCGCCCGATCTCCCGGCTGTCCTTACCGGTGAAAATGCTTGAAAGGTTCATTAATCAAGAACTGACAACATTTATTACTACTAATCACATCCTTGACCCCACGCAGAATGGGTTTAGGAGAGAACACAGCAGTGAGCTTGCCTTGATCACTGTGACAGAAGAAATCAGACGCTCGGTTGACAGTGGAGGAAATGCCGGCCTGATCCTTTTGGATCTTTCGGCGGCGTTCGATACAGTACATCATGGCCTCCTGGTAAGTCGCCTCCGAGAAATCGGCATAGGTGGTGCAGCCCTCTCACTTGTCAAATCTTTTTTGGCTTTGCAATGGTGTCATATGTAGATGATACGCAGATTATAGTCTCCATTACAAATAACATTCATAAGACAGCCTAAAATTTCCAAATCTGCATGCAACAGGTAAGTAGGTGGATGTCAGAGAACTGCCTTAAATTAAACTCAAATAAAATCGATGTTTTGCTTTTCAGCAGTAATCCTTCTCTCTGGTCTCCTATCTGGTGGCCTTATGAACTTGGCCCGCTCCCCACTCCGGTCACAAAGGCAAAAAACTTGGGAGTTATTTACAATGCAACTCTGTCCTTTACCCACCAAGTAAAAGCTATTACGTAATCCACGTTTCTCACATTGAAAATTCTGAGAAAAATGTTCCCTTATATACAGCTCGCCCTGCAAGAAACAGTTGTCTCTGCTCTCATTTTATCCAGGCTGGAATATTGTAATGCCCTTTTTGTTGGCATTCAGAAGGGTCTTCTTAATAAGCTTCATGTACTTCAGAATTCTGAGGCTCGTCTGCTCTTCGGAATTCCTAGACAGTCCTCAGCCAAACAAGCTCCTAAATCTCATCATTGGCTTCTGGTGGAGAAGCTGATTGATTTTAAGGCTCTCTGTATTGCCTTTAAAGCCCTTCATAAGCAAGGTCCGGACTACTTAAAAAAACAGTCTCGCTGGTATGTCTACCCCAGAAACCTTTGTTACTCATCCTATAAGCTTGTAGAGGTTCCTAGATTCCGGCTCCCGAATTAGGGAGGCAAAAGCTTCATTAAAATCACTGCCAGACTATGGAACTGTCTTCCTATTAAGTTAAAGAACTCTCCTGATCTTCTTTCTTTTAGGAAAGGCCTCAAGACCTGGTTATTCACTCTAACTCTTCTTCATGATGCAAGCTGCAAGCATCACTTGACTGCTACCTTAGGTTTCTTGCTACCAAGCGCCTGGACGCCCTCGGGTATTAGTTTGGGCTTTATAAATAAATAAATAAATAAATTGAAACAAATACAGAATGAGTACGGGGCAGAACCTGCCCTGGACATAGGGATGAAACTGATAGGAAATTTTGCCCTGGTATCAGCAATTCTGTTAGGTAACATAAAAGGGGAGGCAGCAGCGGTGGCTATACACCAACGCCTCAGGGAAGTCACTCATGCACAACAGGAGCTAGAACTACCTAAGATTATCGAAGAAACGTATGCTTCGCTGGGTACAGATAACTTGGGAGCTAGACCTGGGAAACCACAAATAACGGGTAATCCTGAAAAGGATAACTCGAAGCAAGCACCCGATTCTTGTAAAAAGAAATGGGATAACAAACAAAAAATAAGCAGAATGCATCATGATCACGGGGTGGGTCTCCTCAACAGGAGCCCTCTGAAAAATAATATAATCTTTGAAACCATGATAATATTAAAAAACTTGACAGGATATGGATACAAGTTCCTCTCGTTCCTTACAGAGTTCATCAAGAGACTCAGAGAGGGAAGGACGGTCAGAACACAGATCAGAAGCGCGTGTCAATCCGAAAAAGGAGACACATCACACTTCAGACTACATTGTCAAAAATGAGGATAAACCCAAAATTAAACCTCAATTTAAAAAGAAGAAGGTAGTAAATAAGACTACTGAGGACTCTGCTTCTGAACAGGGAATGGGTTCTGACGATGCTAGACAGCACAGCAGAAGTAACAATAGCTTGCCAGAGCCTGATGGAATTTCTGGTGACAGCAGCGTTGAATGAACATATCACGGTGGAGACACCGGATACAAGAGTAAGTGTTCCACATAAGTTATACAAAATTACGCTCCAAATGGAGGTGGACATACCCAGGAAAGTGACAGGTCTCTTTTGGAAGAACCCGACATATGGATTCGATATCCTTTTAGCTGAAAGAGATTGGCCACCTGAGTTCGTTATGGAGTGCCCTAAGGAGGAAGATGTAATTTTACCAGCTTTCTCCGACCTTGTTCCAGAGTCACTTGAACATTCATACGTGCAGGAGTGGGCGTTAGCGCTAGCTCCTGCACTTTACCGCAATCATGTAGGGTGGGATGCTGAATCATCTCATCATGAAATTACATTAATATCTACTCATACACCACAGAGGTAGTACCCAATAAAGCATGACACAAGAAACAAGTCAGGGAGATCTTAGATCAACTTGAGTACCAAGGTGTGATTGAAAACTGCACCTCTTCAATGAATAATCCTTTGTTTTCGGTAATGAAACCTGACAATTCATACCGTCTAGTTTTAGACTACAGGCATTTGAACACATGCACACGAACATTTGCAGTGCACAATGCACACAGTGCCGCATTAATGTATAACATTGTGCGGAAAAAATACAAAACAACACTAGATATCTCAAATGGATTCTTCTGCCAAAATATAGCGCCTGGAAGCAGATACTTGACAGCATTCTCGGCCCTCAGCTCTGAATGCCAATTCTGTAGGCTGCCCCAAGGGTATAAGAATAGCCCCGGGTTGTTCTCAGCAACAGTAACGGAGTTATTTCAAAATTGTGATGAGGAGGCATCGTCTTATCTGACGGACAATGAGTTATTGGAACACTTGAACAGGGTGAACTACATAATTCTGGGGTTCGCCACTGTGGGCTACAAATTTAAATTGAAAAAATCAAAAATTGCCCACCTCAATGTCCTATTTTTGGGATATGAGCTATCAAGTGAAGAGAAAAGTATGACAGCTAATTGTTTAGAAAAATATGCGCTGCGCCAACCTCCAAAGACTCTGAAAAGTATACAATCCATTTTAGGATTCCTAAAGTTTGGCAGAACATACATTTTGGATTACGCTGAAAGGGTTAAACCTTTCTACGACCTAATCAGACCTGATTTTTCAGACCAACATTGGACACAGGAACACAGCATTTCTCCGTTCCATATAAGCTGACACAATAGCTTCCAAACATTTACACACACGTGTAAATACAAGTAATTTGGTGATCCGTGTAGCCGCGGGTCAATCAGGGTAAACTTACCTTACTTTCAATGAAGGTGAAACGGTATCCAAAGCATACAAATAACATTTGTACACAAATGCTGAAATGCATTTTGCATCCACAGAAAAGATACTGACAGCAGTACAAACTGCTGTAGTGAGAGAAAGAGCACTAGCACAGCGGAAACGCATAATTGTCGTGACTCCAGAACCAACCTTTGAGGCTGTTACCAAAGCAATCGTTCCAAATGCAAAAGCACTGCATCCGCAATGGGTACAATTGGCTAATTCTCTCACTGCAACAGATGTAGACAACAAATTTGAGTCTACATTAAAAACACAAGCATTCCTGTAGTATGGACAAGAATATCCTCTCCCGAATGAAATAATGCCTATAGATCAGTATGAATACATCATTTATACTGATGGAACTGCCCAGCATGCCGTAGGAAGTAAAAAGCAATACAGCGCAGCATGTGCGATTGTGAAAGGACGTATGCGGGACGGCAAGTTCCATCATAAAAAATACACAGATGCAGTCTCTAGGAGATTGCACGGCACAGCTGGCAGAACTAAAAGCCCTGATACTGGCACAAAAAAATACGGTTCGGGAATTCCCCACACTTATTGTGTGTGATTAATTTTATTGTGTCCAGTCATACAATGAATATCTTCACTATTGGGGCCATAATGGGTTTAGAAATTCCAAAGGTTGCACAATAAAGCACAAGCTGCTTTGGGAACAGGTGGCAGAGCTGAAAAAAAGCTTGCCACAGGCTCATGTAATTCACACAGTGAGTCATCAGCGTGTTGGCATGCACATTGAAGGGAATTCATTGGCTGATGAAGCCGCCAAGGCGACAGTGCGAACTGCTGCCGTTGTTGCAATCACTCGTTCCAGTACGAGGATAGACGGACAGATAATGATAGCTGTAAACGTTACGCGCAATAGCTCAGCCTTGCCAAAAGGTTTTCTACTCAAGCACTTCTACAAGGTAGATGCGCAAAACATTCCGTATGCTCAAATTCCAGGAGTGGGAGATAGAGTAATACCAAACATGGATCGCAGACTAGGATTCATTCTAGCTGCACATGAGTTTCTGGGTTCAGCACATGCAGGTATCGCTGCGACTGTTTCACTACTAAAGCAGCATTATTGGTGGCCAGGTCTCACTAAACAGACCAAGGGCTTTGTCCTCGAGTGCGACATCTGTCAGCAGATGAAAGGTTACACCGTAGCACGTCCACCTCAAACACCACTACTGATATCAGATCTCTTGCATGTGTCTATTTGGAGCACTGCAGCCCCTTACAATCCGATGGGGCTTACAAGTACATCTTCGTGGCAGTGGATTCATGCTCTAGATTCCTGTGGGTTTGGCTGCATCGCTCGGGTGATGCCCGAACTGTTATAAAGGATTTGCGAGTCTTCATAGGGACATACGCAACTGGCACATTACATTCCGACCGTGGCCCTGCGTTTAGCTCACGGGCTTACAAATAAGACATGGGAAGTCTGGGTGTAGCATTGCGGTACTCCTCCCAGTATCATCCCGAGGGAAATGTGATTGTGGACAGGAAGAACCGGGACTTAAAGCAATCCTTAACAGCTAGGGTATTAGGTTCGGGTGGCAGTTTGGTCAATCACCTATATGGGGTCCTTAGGGCACTTAACAAAATGCCAAGAAGTTCCCTGGGGGGCCGTACTCCATAAGAAGTCCTGTTCGGGATAAGAATGTGGCAGCACAGTGGCGGATGAAAAACCATTTGACATCAATGATCGTTTGGCTGTTTTACAGGGACTCAATGAATTCCGGGCATTACAAAGCAACGTCCAAGTAAAACGCACTGCTATTGGAGAAGTGAAAGCTGTTCCGGCAAGACCTGCCTGGGACCTGAAGATTAGGGACCTGGTCAGAGAAAAGATAGTGGACAAAAAAAGAATTTGGGCCATCTTACAGAGTGCCTGTACCTGTCCTGGCTGTCGAAGGAACAAGAACGGTACTTCTTCCATCCCTTGCCGGCTGCAAAGACAAGAGATTTGCCTCAATTGATCTGATCAAACCACACTATGTGGCCGATACACAACAGTAGGCCACGTGGGCTCCTGCATAGCCACCGATCTCCTCTGGCTACCATACAGGAAGTTCAAATGGAAAGATAAATAATTTTTGAAGACTCCACTCCACGAAGTGATGGAGTTACCAACAATGGAATGCAACTTGTACCCATTGAAATTGAACAACAGGAAACTACAAATGACACACAGAACTCAATTCAACCTAATACCGAACGTCTATGTGAGTATGTCTCGAAGAGAAGCAACAGCCAGTTCCACAAAACCTGCTGAGCTACCAAAGATAAATCGGACTGTCTGGCTACTTCATCGATTTTGATGATTTCTCATCGGATCCAAGAGAACCCGAATTACAGCCACCTCCTGTTCCCCCCAAACAACAAATTTGAGATTTCTACCTTTAGCTGAAAAAGACTAACTTTTTTCCTGGCTACAGCTCTGGATTGCAATTGGTCTACTGTATCTAGTCCGTTGGATTGGTATAGTGACTGTCATTTCCTTGCTTCTGAATGGACATTACCGCCCAGAATGCTCTGCAGTACAACATGTGAACTTGGCCCTGATACCGCATGCATCATCACACCGTGAACAGAGGGACCTGTCCTTAGTGAACATTACAGCCGTTCCAGTTCCTGTAGGAATAGTTTGGGACAGAGTTTCCTATGATGTATATGGTCCTACTGAACTTTTAAGAATACTGCATTTATTCAAAATTTCTCTTAGTGATATCATCACCTCAAGTACTCTCTCTGTTGATAGGGACATTGAAACTGTGCATACTATGCTATTTGATTTAGAACAATCTGCTGCGTTTTCAAATGATGAATTGTATGATGGTACATCTAATTTTGACACCATGTTTTGTTACCAAAAGTATGGTCACCATTTTTGCACAAAGCAAGTATCCCATGTAATGTTTTCACTTACCATCAATGGGAACATTGCCCAACACTGCCGAAAGGTAGTTCAACCACATTTGCACAGAAGCAGTATACTGTATTTCTCCCGGGACCGTGAGGATTGCCGCAGTCCCCGTAGACCCGCACAAATCAAAGTGCTGGATGAAGGGCGGATTTGTCCCTCATACTCTTCATTTCATTTCTCCATACGGTAGACCTAATAGGTTCAATGATGTGTACCATGTATGAAACTTTGGACACTCTCTAGCGTTCTACTCACCTAGTATTCTTTTTATTGGATGGACTATTTTAGGAGTTTTTATTTCTCTCCTGAAACCAATATTGGATTCATTTAGGACCATTACTTTGAATGAAGAGTACATTCTTTAATAAATTCTTGTGCCCTGAAGAAGTCCACTTTGATGTGGACGAAACGCGTTGGCTGGTTGTCTTTGACACATATTTATGAAGCACAATAAAAAGAAGATTTTCTAACAACTATCTTACAGTCTGTGGATATACCTTTAATCAACAGAGACATAGCAAGAGTGGTGCACCACTGTTTCCTATTATCATTTGTTTCCCTATTTTTGGTTGGCAACCCCTGGGCAGAGGGTGCTCACAGAGAGTGCACACATTTCCAAAATCAATGTTTTTGGTTAACAGATACAATTTGAGGAGATAACAGTGAGGGTGCGGCAGCCAGTTGTGGTCCACTGCCCATTTTTCTTTGTACACATTTGCACGGAAGTTTGCTTATTTTTCTGGGTTTACCACTTCAGACCTGACCTTTTATTACTATAAGCTTGTACCTACACCTGCAAAGAAAAATATGCTCACTAACACTAAGCTGATATACTTTGCTTCCTTTATTGCCCAGCTGTCTGTACATGGTTTTGACTTTTGGAAAGACAGTCAGTACCACACACCTAAACTCTGCTTCCACAGGAGCAGAAGAACTTTTCCCCAGCTCCCAAACTCCACTGCGAGTCGATAATGATATCCGCTCACAGTAAAGAGGGGGAAAGGGGAATTGGGAAAAACAAGAGAGACTGCCACTGCTGTGCCTCTTCCAAACTGGATACCTAGCTAGGTTCTTCCTTAGCACCTGTAAGCACAAAACACAAAATTACTACTTTTTTTCTAGCCCCTCCCATTCACTTCCCACCAACCCCTCTCACACCTCTCTCCCTATGGTCAACTCTATTACCTGATGTACACAGTGGTCGAGCTTCTCTCCTTATTTTGTTAGAATTTGTTAGTAGAGTTCACTTATATATATATTTACTTTAGTTCTTTCTGTCTTTTCTTGTCTCTTTTCTTAGATGACGCTGCTAATATCCTGGTGGTAAGCACAAATATATATATTTTAATCACCAATTGCCCTTGAGCTTTGAGAGGGCACACAACGGTGTTCCTCCCATCCGGTTGTTGGCCTCTCAGCAGCTCACCAGCCCACTTCCCATTCTTTTAATGCCATGCCCGACGCATTTCGAGGCCAATACGCCTCTTCCTCATGGGCTCTCAACAGAAGCATTGACAGCTCACCTCTGCATTCAAAACATTTAATTGAATTTAGCCGCCCTCAGTGGGCGTGGCTTACTTGGCTCACAAGCATGATGGTATGCGGTCCATTGAGGTGAGTATTTTATCTTTCCTTAAGTAGGTTCCATGCTCCTGTATGTATTTAGAGTTCATTTAATATCCTTTAGTAGGAGGGACAAGCAAAGGCCGGTGCGCTGTTATTATCATCCAGGAACATCGTGCCACATGACGGGATCGTTCCCATCACAGTCTTTCCATTTAGCAGAAATGGTGCTCCTCTCCACGGCCAGAGCTGCCGTGTAATTATGTTAATCACCAATTGCCCTTGAGCTTCGAGAGGGCACACGACGGTGTTCCTCCCATCCGGTTGTTGGCCTCTCAGCCGCCCACCAGCCCGCTTCCCATTCTTTTAATGCCATGCCCGACGCGTTTCGAGGCCAATACGCCTCTTCCTCATGGGCTCTCAACAGAAGCATCGACAGCTCACCTCTGCATTCAAAACATTTTATTGAATTTAGCCGTCCTCAGTGGGCGTGGCTTACTTGGCTCACAAGCATGATGGTATGCGTAGTTCATTGAGGTGAGTATTTTATCTTTCATTAAGTAGGTTCCATGCTCCTGTATGTATTTAGAGTTCATTTAATATCCTTTAGTAGGAGGGACAAGCAAAGGCCGGTGCGCTGTTATCATCTAGGAACATCGTGCCACATGGCAAAGCAGGCAGGCGAGCTGCAGTGAGGCCAACAAACCGGATGGTACGAACAGCGTCGAGTGCCCTCTCGTAGCTCAAGGGCGTTTTGTTGAACAATATATATATATATATATATATATATCTACTTAGAAAGAACAACAGCTGTGCGTTGTTTAGTTCTGAATAACTGTAATTTCTACTAAGTTGCGCAGCAATAAGTGAAAGTCCAACAAAGAGTTGAATCCAAACTCTAGGTGTATAGTCTTTTATCACCAAAAGGGTTTTTCTGTATTCAAAAATCTTCTCGCAATAAATAATTATCTCCAAGAATTGAGAAGGGTGAAAGTCATTAATAAAGGAAGAGTTCGACTTAATTGGTTCGCTTCACGCTTCTTCCTATGATCTCTGAACTAGGCGAAATGAGCACAAAGGGATATCTCATAAGGAAGAGATTCCAGGTGCTCCAAGAAATACCTGCAATTGAGAGACTCCAAAATTCTCTCTACCGGATTCCAGACTAAAAGTCCAGCAGAAATGACAGGCAGAGATATGCGGGAGGAAACGCTACTCCCCGGAAGGTTTTCCTGTCAAAATGATGCTCAGAAGCCAAAACACTGCTTCTCCTCACGAATAGACGGTTGAAGTGCGCAGCGCGACTAACGCGTGAGCGCGATAACCGCAACACTTCTTCCTCCACTTGAAACACTAGAATGCTCACCTAAGTTTACCATTGGCGGCCGCCATATTGAAATACCGCGAGTGCGGTAGGGAATAAATCGCTCTAAAACTGCTGAAATCTCTTAGCCATGAGTTGATGCCATTTGACCGGTGATTTCCTGAGCCACCTCACCTGCCTAACTTGTGAACAGGGATAGAACTGCTTCACTTTGGGACTTCGTCGCCCAGTCCTGACAGTACCCCCCACCAAAAACCCTTCTCCTCTCTCCTTGGGCTTCTTAGGGTGGGTCTTGTGAAACTCTTGAACCAATCTAGGGGCATGAACATTTGAACTGGGCTCCCATGATCTTTCCTCAGGACCAAAACCTTTCCAGTCTACCAAATAAAATAACCTCCCTTTTCTGACCTTAGAATCTATTATTCTTTTTTACTTCGAATTCTTCTTCTGACTGAACCTGAACTGGGGCTGGTGGCAAGTCTTTTCTTAACCCAGGTGGATTTCTTTTAATCAATGATACATGAAACACTGGATGTATTTTAAACTTACTGGGAAGTTTTATCTTTATGTGAATCAAATGAGAGAGAGAGGAAAAAAGGGTATGTGTAAACAAGTTCACTTCCCCTGGTATATGTAATTAGTATCAATAGGAACTGGTTTACACTTGAGAAGCTGAGCTGCTCATGTATGCTATTCGGGATCACGAATAGCAGGCCGAAGCAGGTATGACAAGCGGGCAGCAGACCTTGACAAATGTGTGACTACAGGTCCTGCCCCCTCGCGGGATTCATGTTGCCCGTGATGACAATTTCATCGCACTAAGCAACTCTAGGAGGACACAACCTCCCTCATCACTGCACCTTAGCGAGTGCGGCATCACCAGTGGCCACGCTAATTTACACCTGGCCATTTCACGTTCTAACACTTAAAGCACTCTTACACATAGGTCCTGAAGAAAGCCAGTAAACGTAGCTGTCTGGCTGAAACATGTAGACCTGACCTTGCTTTTAGGATATGAGAGACGTAATTTAATCTCTACCCATATGCGCTTCTCTTTTTAATACTGCCAGTGGGCCCATCATTAAAATATTTACTTTTAGTTTAAAGGGACCCAACGGACAGTTTTTAACCATCACCACTACTGCACCACTTTGCACTCACCACACACGTAACCAGCTCTGCTGTAATCAGACTTTGAAGCACACCCGGGGTGCACTCGGCACCTTGGGTGGGACCCGATGATGAAGCATGCCACCAACTACGTTGGTGGGTGAGGGTTTTCATATAAAACAAATGGTTTTTCCATACATGAACAGCTCAGCTTCTCAAGTTTTATCTTTACACTGACTGGGTTTACCATCTTTTCAACCGAAAAAGGGCCCACAAATCGAGGTTGAAATTTCCTGTTCCCTTTTATTTAAGCGCATATTTCGAGTGGAGATCCAAATCTTATCTCCAGGCTCAGAAACTGGATTTTCTCTCCTCTTTCTGTCTGCCTGTTTCTTATAAGAGTCTTTTGCTTTCACTAAATTATTGGTGGCTATCTGATAGGCCTTCTGTAATTCTCGAACTACTATCTCCACTGCAGGGACTTCGCTCTCTAGTTTACCTACAAACATGCTTGGATGTCTGCCTGAATTCAAATAGAATGGGGAATAAACAGTGGAAGAGTGTACTGAATTGTTATAATCAAATTCTGCTGCCCAAATCAAGGTCGGCCAATCTCCTTCTTGATCCATAAGATACAGGCGCAAGTACTGCTCCAGATCTTGATTTACCCTCTCGGTCTGTCCATCAGTCTCGGGATGGAAACCAGCAGACAACCGAGAATCAACTCCTAAACTCTTCAAGAAGGATCTCCAAAAATGTGAGAAAAATTGTGGACCCCGATCGTTCGTTAATCACTACCTTAGGAATACCATGAGACTTTACAATGTGTTGAGTGAATAATGTAGCCAGCTGTGCAGAATTGGGGATGGATTTTAACGGGACAAAATGGCTCATTTTGGAAAAGTGATCAACTACAACCCATATGGTTGAGTCCCCCTGACTGGAGGGTAAATCAACTATAAAATCCATGGAGACGGTATGCCACGGATAAGGGACCACGGGTAAAGGCAGGAGCAAACCTTGTGGAGCCTGCCTGATGACCTTTCCTTTGACACACTGTTCACAAGATGCCACATATTGTCTCACCTGAGCTTCCAAGTCCGGCCACCAAAATTCTCGTCTTATAAGCTCTAGAGTCTTTTTCACTCCTTTGTGTCCAGCCAATCGATTGTCATGACACAGTTGAATGACTTCAATTTGTAACTCTTCGCTTGGTACATAGAGATTTCCTTGGTAATAGGGCTTTCCATTCTTAATTTCTCTTCGTGTACCACTCTCGACCCAATCTAACATTTCAGCTTCCGAAAAGGTATTCTTGAGTTTATCTTCCAACTCAGTGTACAAAATTGTTCCAATGATCTTTTCTTCTGGGATAATATGTCCTTCCTTCGAGATTTCTTTATCCTCACCAGTATTTAGACGAGACATAGCGTCTTCCTTTCCATTACCTGATCCCGGCTTGTAAGTCAGAACGAAATTATAATCAGCAAAGAAGAGTGACCATCTCAATTGCCTTGGTGTAAGAGTTCGAGCTGACTTCAGAAACTGCAAATTTCGATGATCAGTAAAAACTGTGATTTCATGTTTCGCTCCCAGTAAATAATGCCTCCATTTCTGGAAGGCATCTTTTACTGCTAATAATTCCTTGTCCGCTATAGAATAGTTGATTTCTGCAGCAGTTAATTTTCGGGAACGATAGGCTACAGGATGAAGTTGACCAGAAATCTTATGCCTTTGCGACAGGATTCCTCCTGATGGCCAAATTGGAAGCATCTGCTTCAACAAAGAAGGGTTCTTCAGGACTCAGATGCAACAGAACCGGAGCTGTAGTGAAGGTTTCTTTCAGTAACTGGAAAGCTTCCTCAGTTTTAGTGCTCCAAACAAACTTTTCTTTTTTGTTCAACAAGCGAGTGAGGGGACTAACCTTTTCAGAAAAATTGAGGATAAAGCGCCTGTAGAAATTGGCGAAACCAATGAAACTTTGTATTTCTTTGACATTTCAGGGAGAAGGCCAATCTTTGATTACTCTCACCTTGGCGTCATCCATTGACACTCCATCTGGAGCCCAAATGAAACCCAAAAATTCCACTCGAACAGTTTGAAAAACACACTTTTCCAACTTAACATAGAGTTGGTTATCCAACAATCTTTCCAAAATTGCACGCACATGCTGAACATGTTCTTCAATGTTTGCAGAAAAAATAAGAATGTCGTCAATGTATACTACAGCGAAGCGATCCAAAAATTCTCTTAGTATATCACTGACAAAGTGCTGGAAAGCGGCAGGAGCGTTGCACAGGCCGAACGGCATGACCTGATACTTAAACAGACCAAAGCGAGTTCGGAATGCTGTCTTCCACTCGTCACCCTCTGTCATCCTTACCAAATGGTAGGCCCCTCTCAAGTCCAATTTGGTGTAAATACGGGCTTCCTTTACCTGATCCAGAAGCTCAGAAATCAATGGCAGGGGGTAACGATTTTTCTTGGTGACTTGATTCAGGGCTCGATAATCAATACAAGACCTAAGCTTTTCATCTTTCTCAGGAATAAAGAACAACAGAGATGAGACCGGGGACTGAGAAGGTCGTATGAACCCATTGGCTAAATATTGGTCCAAATATTCCTTTAGATGACAATTCTCTGCTTCCAAAAGAACGTAAATTTGGCTACATGGCAAGGACGCACCTGGTTCAAGTTCGCTTTTACAATCATAATCCCGATGTGGGGGTAACTTCTTAGCCTCTTGCTCATCAAATACTGATGCCAAATCATGATATTCACCAGGAATCTTCTGGATTTCCACTGCACAAATTATACGAGACTGCTCGGCCAAAAGAGAGGATTGCGATGGCTGAGGATTCAAGGTACACGAGTTAAAGCAATGTTCCTTACAGTATTCGGAGTTTAATTCAATAGTTCTTTTTGGCCAATCAATCTTCAGATTGTGTTCTGTAAGCCATGGCAACCCCAAAATGAGCTGAAATTGGAGGGCGTCATTGAGATTGAACTTCAAAAAACTTCGATGCTGTCCAGGACCAATCAAAGTTATTTCTTCAGTGTAGCAAGTAATGGGACCAGACGAAAGGTTGGTGCCATCTACTGCTCTAACTGGTTCCGGCTTTTCTTTCTTGACAAAATGAATTCCTAACGACTTAGCAAATCTTATGTCGCAAAAATTTCCAGTGGCTCCTAAATCTACCATAACCGAAACTTCATCCACTTCTGTGACTCCAAATTTGATTGAGCTGGAAATTATCAGATGAGGAGCGGCAGATTGCAAGGTATTTGCGACTAGTTGAGTATTTGGAGTGGTCTCCTGAGATGCGCCCATCAGCGCAACTCCTCCTACTGGTGGGGCCTGTCTTTTACCCAAGAATTATTCTTCGGTTTCTTGGGACACTCCTTTACGAAATTACCTGGGTTTCCACAATACATACACAGTTTCCCATTTCTTCTCTTCTCTCTCTCCTCCTTGGTCAATGGACCACGCACTGTGCCAATTTGCATTGGCTCTTCGCTAGACGCTGTATCGCTGGTTTTCACTGTGTCAGATTTGATCCTGTCAAATCGAGGAGGAAAATGTCTCGCATCCTTTCGCCGCTCACTCCTTCTCTCATATTGTCGTTGATCTATCTGTAAAACCAAGTCGATTAATTCAGATACTTCAGTGGGTCTCTTCGGAATTTGTGCCAGACCATCCTTTAATTCGTCTTTTAGCCCTCTGTAAAAAATTGCCGCTCTCTTGGCTTCAGGCCAGTTGGTTTCTACAATCAATTTGTTAAATTGTGCCAGATACGCAACCAGCTCTCGATTTCCTTGTTTCAAGTCTAAGAGTTTGTTATCCGTGGTCTGCGAAATGGTTCTTCGATCAAAGATGCGAAGGAACTCCACCTTAAATTCCTCAAAATTGTATAAGATGGGATCATTTCTATTCACCAGTGGCATAGCCCAGGCTGCAGCATCTCCAGTCAGGTAAGACAATATGTTGGCCACCTTGGATTGGTCTTCCTTAAAAATGATGGGTCTGTACAAGAAATGCAACGAACATTGCCTGAGAAAAATTTGGGCCTTGTGGGTGTCATCATTAAATCTCTCAGGGGCCGCTAGTGGGATCGTAGGGGATATAGCGTGAATCACTTGTGTGGTTAACTCAGCTGCTGAAGGGGAAGGTGAGAAATATTGGGACTTTTGCTCCTTAGGCATAGGATTGGAACCTGCTACAAACTCATCAAACCTTTGATGAAGGAAACTAGCTTCTTGACTAGACTTCCTAACCTCATCTCGAAGGTTCTTATTCTTTTCCATAGTCTCACTCAACTGTTTCTGTAACCCCTCTAAAACTGACGCCAAGGCCTTGACATCTATTCTTTCAGCCATTCTGCTCGGGTGGAAGATTTGGTTACGGGCACTTCAATCTGTCAGTAACACGCACCTGAACTCGGCTTCCACAGGAGCAGAAGAACTTTTCCCCAGCTCCCAAACTCCACTGCGAGTCGATAATGATATCTGCTCACAGTAAAAAGGGGGAAAGGGGAATTGGGAAAAACAAGAGAGACTGCCATTGCTGTGCCTCTTCCAAACTGGATACCCAGCTAGGTTCTTCCTTAGCACCTGTAAGCACAAAACACAAAATTACTACTTTTTTTCTAGCCCCTCCCATTCACTTCCCACCAACCCCTCTAACACCTCTCTCCCTATGGTCAACTCTATTACCTGATGTACACAGTGGTCGAGCTTCTCTCCTTATTTTGTTAGAATTTAATGTTAGTAGAGTTCACTTATATATATATTTACTTTAGTTCTTTCTTGTCTCTTTTCTTAGATGACGCTGCTAATATCCTGGTGGTAAGTACAAATATATATATATCAACAAACCGGATGGTAGGAACAGCGTTGAGTGCCCTCTCGTAGCTCAAGGGCGTTTTGTTGAACAATATATGTATATATATATATATATCTACTTAGAAAGAACAACAGCTGTGCGGTATTTAGTTCTGAGTAATTGTAATTTCTACTAAGTTGCGCAGCAATAAGTGAAAGTCCAACAAATAGTTGAATCCAAACTCTAGGTGTATAGTCTTTTATCACCAAAAGGGTTTTTCTGTCTTCCAAAATCTTCTCGCAATAAATAATTATCTCCAAGAATTGAGAAGGGTGAAAGTCATTAATAAAGGAAGAGTTCGACTTACTTGGTTTGCTTCACGCTTCTTCCTATGATCTCTGAACTAGGCGAAATGAGCACAAAGGGATATCTCATAAGGAAGAGATTCCAGGTGCTCCAAGAAATACCTGCAATTGAGAGACTCCAAAATTCTCTCTACCGGATTCCAGACTAAGGGGCCGATTCCGATCTCGGTCGGAGGCGCACCTAACACCATTCGGTCGGGAAAAAAGCCATGCGAATGCCTGTTTCCCGACCGATCCGCACATCATTCCGAACGAGCAAGTACGATGCGCACAACAGCATAGATTCCGACCCAGTCGTACTCACCCAATCCAGGGCCTGTTCCCCGACCGAGCCGGATCCGGAATCGTAGAATCGAGCCGCACGGAAGCAAAAACGCAGCCCAGTCCGGCCGGACAAGTACGATGCGCTTTCCGTACGCGCCGAACCCCTTCGCTACGCACGGCACGTCAAAGCATCCGGGCGAGGCGCACATAAGCTCCGATTCGCGCCACAATACGATCCACGGCTACGAGACGAACACGCCAGCGACGAGGACGAGGCGAAGCAAAGAGAAAGACGAACAACACGAACCAACCATGAATCCCTTCGTGCCGATCCTACCAATATTCTACCTCTATTACCGGAACAGGCACGGACGCGTACGGCGCAGAAGGTAAGTCAGACACCAACAACAAAAACAAACTACACGTACCCGACACATCACACACAGAGGGATGCAGAAATACCTACACCAGCAACAGCAGCACCATAGGGGCGGGATGGCCCTCACCAATGCCACACATACACATAGGGGCCTGTATGCCTACCACTACTGCCACCCCTACCCATGGGGTGCTGGATGCCTGTCACTACTACCACCCTTACCCAGGGGTGCCAGATGCCTGTCACTACTACCACCCTTACCCAGGGGTGCCAGATGCCTGTCACTACTACTACCCTTACCCAGGGGTGCCAGATGCCCGTCACTACTACCACCTCTACCCATGGGGGCTGGAGGCCTACCACTACTACCACCCTTACCCAGGGGGTGCCAGATGCCTGTCACTACTACCACCCTTACCCAGGGGTGCCAGATGCCTGTCACTACTACCACCTCTACCCATGGGGGGCTGGATGCCTACCACTACTACCACCCTTACCCATGGGGTGCCAGATGCCTGTCACTACTACCACCTCTACCCATGGGGGCTGGATGCCTACCACTACTACCACCCTTACCCAGGGGGTGCCAGATGCCTGTCACTACTACCACCTCTACCCATGGGGGCTGGATGCCTACCACTACTACCACCCTTACCCAGGGGTGCCACATGCCTGTCACTACTACCACCTCTACCCATGGGGGGCTGGATGCCTACCACTACTACCACCCTTACCCAGGGGTGCCAGATGCCTGTCACTACTACCACCCTTACCCAGGGGTGCCAGATGCCTGTCACTACTACTACCCTTACCCAGGGGTGCCAGATGCCTGTCACTACTACCACCTCTACCCATGGGGGCTGGAGGCCTACCACTACTACCACCCTTACCCAGGGGTGCCAGATGCCTGTCACTACTACCACCCTTACCCAGGGGTGCCAGATGCCTGTCACTACTACCACCTCTACCCATGGGGGGCTGGATGCCTACCACTACTACCACCCTTACCCATGGGGTGCCAGATGCCTGTCACTACTACCACCTCTACCCATGGGGGCTGGATGCCTACCACTACTACCACCCTTACCCAGGGGTGCCAGATGCCTGTCACTACTACCACCTCTACCCATGGGGGCTGGATGCCTACCACTACTACCACCCTTACCCAGGGGTGCCAGATGCCTGTCACTACTACCACCTCTACCCATGGGGGGCTGGATGCCTACCACTACTACCACCCTTACCCATGGGGTGCCAGATGCCTGTCACTACTACCACCTCTACCCATGGGGGGCTGGATGCCTACCACTACTACCACCCCTATCCATGGGGTGCTGGATGCCTGTCACTACTACCACCCTTACCCAGGGGGTGCCAGATGCCTACCACTACTACCACCCTTACCCAGGGGGTGCCAGATGCCTACCACTACTACCACCCTTACCTAGGGGGTGCCAGATGCCTACCACTACCACCACCTCTACCCATGGGGGGCTGGATGCCTGTCACTACTACCACCCCTACCCATGGGGTGCTGGATGCCTGTCACTACTACCACCCTTACCCAGGGGGTGCCAGATGCCTGTCACTACTACCACCCTTACCCAGGGGGTGCCAGATGCCTGTCACTACTACTACCCTTACCCAGGGGGTGCCAGATGCCTGTCACTACTACCACCTCTACCCATGGGGGGCTGGAGGCCTACCACTACTACCACCCTTACCCAGGGGGTGCCAGATGCCTGTCACTACTACCACCCTTACCCAGGGGGTGCCAGATGCCTGTCACTACTACCACCTCTACCCATGGGGGGCTGGATGCCTACCACTACTACCACCCTTACCCATGGGGTGCCAGATGCCTGTCACTACTACCACCTCTACCCATGGGGGGCTGGATGCCTACCACTACTACCACCCTTACCCAGGGGGTGCCAGATGCCTGTCACTACTACCACCTCTACCCATGGGGAGCTGGATGCCTACCACTACTACCACCCTTACCCAGGGGTGCCACATGCCTGTCACTACTACCACCTCTACCCATGGGGGGCTGGATGCCTACCACTACTACCACCCTTACCCAGGGGTGCCAGATGCCTGTCACTACTACCACCTCTACCCATGGGGGCTGGATGCCTACCACTACTACCACCCTTACCCATGGGGTGCCAGATGCCTGTCACTACTACCACCTCTACCCATGGGGGCTGGATGCCTACCACTACTACCACCCCTATCCATGGGGTGCTGGATGCCTGTCACTACTACCACCCTTACCCAGGGGGTGCCAGATGCCTACCACTACTACCACCCCTACCCAGGGGTGCCAGATGCCTACCACTACTACCACCCTTACCTAGGGGTGCCAGATGCCTACCACTACCACCACCTCTACCCATGGGGGCTGGATGCCTGTCACTACTACCACCCCTACCCATGGGGTGCTGGATGCCTGTCACTACTACCACCCTTACCCAGGGGTGCCAGATGCCTGTCACTACTACTACCCTTACCCAGGGGTGCCAGATGCCTGTCACTACTGCCACCCCTACCCATGGGGTGCTGGATGCCTGTCACTACTACCACCCTTACCCAGGGGGTGCCAGATGCCTACCACTACTACCACCCTTACCCAGGGGGTGCCAGATGCCTACCACTACTACCACCCTTACCCAGGGGGTGCCAGATGCCTACCACTACTACCACCCTTACGCAGGGGGTGCCAGATGCCTACCACTACCACCACCTCTACCCAGGGGGTGCCAGATGCCTGTCACTACTACCACCCTTACCCAGGGGGTGCCAGATGCCTACCACTACCACCACCTCTACCCATGGGGGGCTGGATGCCTGTCACTACTACCACCCCTACCCATGGGGTGCTGGATGCCTGTCACTACTACCACCCTTACCCAGGGGGTGCCAGATGCCTACCACTACTACCACCTCTACCCATGGGGGGCTGGATGCCTACCACTATTACCACCCTTACCCAGGGGGTGCCAGATGCCTGTCACTACTACCACCCTTACACAGGGGGTGCCAGATGCCTGTCACTACTACTACCCTTACCCAGGGGGTGCCAGATGCCTGTCACTAATGCCACCCCTACCCATGGGATGCTGGATGCCTGTCACCAGATGCCTACCACTACTACCACCCTTACCCAGGGGGTGCCAGATGCCTACCACTACTACCACCCTTACCCAGGGGTGCCAGATGCCTACCACTACCACGTCCTCTACCCATGGGTGGCTGGATGCCTGTCATTACTACCACCCTTACCCAGGGGGTGCCAGATTCCTGTCACTACTACCACCTCAACCCATGGGGGGCTGGATGCCTACCACTACTACCACCCTTACCCATGGGGTGCCAGATGCCTGTCACTACTACCACCTCTACCCATGGGGGGCTGGATGCCAACCACTACTACCACCCTTACCCAGGGGGTGCCAGATGCCTGTCACCACTACCACCATTACCCAGGGGGTGCCAGATGCCTGTCACTACTACCACCCTTACCCAGGGGGTGCCAGATGCCTGTCACTACTACCACCTCTACCCATGGGGGGCTGGATGCCTACCACTACTACCACCCTTACCCAGGGGTGCCAGATGCCTGTCACTACTACCACCCTTACCCAGGGGTGCCAGATGCCTGTCTCTACTACTACCCTTACCCAGGGGGTGCCAGATGCCTGTCACTACTGCCACCCCTACCCATGGGGTGCTGGATGCCTGTCACTACTACCACCCTTACCCAGGGGGTGCCAGATGCCTACCACTACCACCACCCTTACCCATGGGGGGCTGGATGCCTGTCACTACTACCACCCTTACCCAGGGGGTGCCAGATGCCTACCACTACTACCACCCTTACCCAGGGGGTGCCAGATGCCTACCACTACTACCACCCTTACCCAGGGGGTGAGAGATGCCTACCACCAACACCACCCCCACTCATAGGATGGACAATGCATGACACAACCAGCACACCACAACCTAGGGAATGCAAGAAAAAGACATCCCCCCAACACCATGTCAAGCATGTGTAGACTGTGTCAAATGCCTACAACACTGAACATGACTTTGAACATACAATGTGACCCCCTATCACATGTGCCACACATATATGTGTGTGGCCCCCACAATGCAAGCAGGCCATGACCATTGTGGCAATGGGGTCCAAAACCCCATCATCACAGTGACCAAAATGTAAGTGTGGGGGCCCATAGCTGAAGCACATTCAGAACATTGTGGCAATGGGGCCTAAACCCCCATCATCACAGTGACCAAAAGGTAAGTGTGGGTTCCATTGCTGAAGCACATTTTGAACATTGTGGCAATGGGGCCTAAACCCCCATCATCACAGTGACCAAAATGCAAGTGTTGACAAAGAAAAAGCTGCAACTGCCAAACTGCATGGATGATTCCTGGTCACAGAACATAAAACACATCAGTGGCAAAGTAGTGGTTGTGTCCCATTGGAACATAGATTGGGGGAGGCAAATACTGCAGTGCAAATAAGACATACCTTTGGCCATGTGCAGACAAACAACACCCATGGGGGCTGACACTGTCAACATTCATCAATGACACAATGACAGAAGTGACCATCAGAATGCAGACCCACATATTTGCACCAATGGGCACACAAATGCAGATACCCAGTGGAGACTGTAGATGTGAGGTGAACAGATACCATACCATGGCAGCAATGGGACACACAAACCATGATCATTGTGCTGACCGATGACCTAGGAGTCCCAGGGACAGCAGGGGAAACCCACCAAACAACATACAGCCAATGGCACACCAAAGATATGCCAATGCAGTGGTGCAGATGCACAAACACAAACAGGCAGACCCACACTGCACATCAAACACAACAGGTGAGGGGGGTGCCAGTGTCCCCAGGCAACCACACAACACATGAGGAGGCCTGAATACCAATTACACAGATGTGCATACAGTGCCACACAAACGTAACTAATGGATCCAAATCCCCTATGTGGGCAATCATGCATTGTCAGATGAGAGGGAGCACAAATCACACATGTCACACAAGCATGTAGGAACAGCAACTGACACAGCAAGACACAGAGACACCACAGCACTACCCCCAGGGTCCCCACAATGTGGTGACCCTGGGCTGCATTACATCCTGTGATGACAAAGCTAGATGTCGTTCACACTGAACCACAGTCATGTGTCCTGAGCAACAAACTACCATCACACCTACACAAGCACAAATCAATCAGCACGGCCAGTAAGCCAAGGCCAACATGGAGGCAGGGATCTAGCCGGGCAACAACTCTCATCTGCACACACTCAACACCACACACCTCGACCTCCAACAATGTGCAGCAGTGAAGCTCACATGCACTGGTGACATTGCACATGCACCCATGACAATCCCAGGCTGGTGGGTGGGAACCAAGGTGCAGAAACACATCACACATGGCCACTCAACAAGACTCCTGAATGTCTGACACACTGCACACTACGCTGTACATGGACATGACGGCAATACCACACCAACCAATGGGATCCCAGCCACAGTCACACACCAATGAAGAAGCCAAGGACACCCACAAAGAACACACATAGACAACTACCAACATTGCAGCCCGGACCCTGAGGAGTGCCAGCAGTCACACACACAACGTGTCACAATCACTGAAAGATAACACAAACTGGAAATCACATGACGGGTGTAAACAACAAGTGCCAAGGGGAATCCTGACTGTGACCCATCTGCGTCTGCACACAAACTCAGCCCTGACAGCAAACACACCTATGGGTGACACCCTGATGACCAGTAATGTGCCATGCACCCACATCACAGAGAATCCAGGGAGAAGACTTGGGGAGAACATAGGTCAACTCAGCAAGCATCACAAACAGGTACAACACTAGGGATCCCAGCATGCACAGCAAAACGGAAGTGAACACACAGACATGCTCATATATCACACACCTTGGGTGCAGGCAATGTCACGTGAGTACACACTGCCATGAGGGGACTCCACTCCTGTGTGAGGAAAGCTTTGCCATATGTTGCCTCAGTAGGGCTCCATCATGTCAGCTGAGCACTTGGTCACACACTTAACAATTAGCACCAAATGAATGCTCCCGTCACATCAGCCTGGTCATGGGAGTGCCAACGAAATCATCAGCACAGATCCAACACACTTGTATGGCAATGTTGCACTGACAACACAGATGAGTCCTTCCCCATTGATGCCCAAACCTGTATGTCCAGTGGAGATGGCCACACGGTCAGGGAAGTAGACGAATTGTACAATGGCAGGCACAACAGATGTGCAGGGGTGGAAGCCACAGATGTGAAATTGCTAATGTAAGTAGGAAATCCCATTGCCAAATATTGAACACATGACACCCTCAGATGCTGCTAAGGATGACATGGATACACCACAGGATAGGACACATTCCCCCTGGACCACATGTGTTCCTGCACAGTAACACTTCATTATCATGAGACCAAATATCACCATCACTGCAGCAAGGGCATGGTTAGCATCATCAACAACATGTACATCAGAAGCAAAAGCACTAGAGAACAGAAAGGTGCTTTATTCAGCATATGTGGGTCTAACAGTTTATGTCCTGCAAAAAATTTAACAAAGGCCAATGGCCAGTCCAACTTGAAAGTCAAAACAGGGTGACAGTGGCAGATGTCACCCTACGCATGCCTGCACTGATGAAAGCCAGGGACAATCCCCTCGGAGGGGCATACGGGGGGCAGGCCAGGCACCGCAGGGACAGGATCATGGCTCACCAGAAGGAGGCAGGGAAGGGGTGGTGGGTGCTGGAGAGCCACTGACAACTGCAGTGGAGGTGTCTGACATGGTGTGTGCCGGCACAAGTGGGGGGCATGACTCTGATGGTGTGGGTGCCGGCAAGACTGCAGGGGACCATGCAGATGGAGTGGACAGGTTCCCCACTGCAGTGCCCAAGTCAGACAGGGTGGTAGTGGACTCCACTGCAGTGCCTACCTCCAGGGGAGGAGAATGGGGATCAGGTAAGGTGGGCAGGACAGAGGGGGAGGACACCGTCTCCACACCAGTGGCACAGACAAGCGCAGCGGGGGTGTGGGGCCGGAAGAGCAAGTGGCAGGGGGAGAAGGCCTGATCCTTTTGGGGATGGTGCATCTGTGGGTGGGGGAACCTGGGGCAGGGTGTGGTGGGGGCACCTGTGGAGTGGGGGCCTGAGGGATGGAGGAAGGAGACTTGGTGCCTGAGCTGCAGGGCGGCGGCGGGGTCTTGCTCTTCCGGGTCCGGGGGACTTGCGGATGGGGGCGTCAGTCGGTCTGCGCCTGGGGGAGGGTGTCCGGTGGCGAGGGGCACTCCGCTCCGTGTGGGTGGGCTTCCTCTTCCCCCTGAATGCTGTATCAGCTGGATCGGAGGGGAAGAGGCCGAGGTCACTGAGGAAGAGCCGCTGGGTGTTTGGGGTTGCAGGTGAGGCAACGGAGGGGGCTTTGGAGGGAGAGGCAACTGTGGACTGCGCAGTGCTCGTGGATGCGTGTGTGTGTGACTGGGCCCCATCCCCTGTGAGTGTGGTTTCAGTCCCCTGACTGTGCGTGCGTGTGCATCTTGTCTGTGGCGTGTGTGTGTGTGTGCTGCTCGTGTCTGTGCTGGTGTGTGCCTGTGCCGGTGTGTGTGCTTGGGACAGGTAAGGTGCTGGGGAGTGTGGATGGGGCAGAGACAGGAGGGGTGAGGGACTGTTGGAGGAGGGACACTGCTGCCGTCAGGGAGGAGTCCATGGACCTATTGCCCCTCTGTAGGGCAGACATGCCCGATGAGATGCCCTCCATGAACGACACCAGCTGAGTCAACAGAGTGGTGTGTGCATGGAGGACACTCAGCATCGCTGTCTGCCCTACATGGAGCTGCCGAAGGAGGTACACAGACTCCTCACTCAGGGCAGCAGGGGACACAGGGGCAGGGGTGCGGTGCCTGGCCCGAAGGAGACATGCTCCCGTACATGGGAGCCTCCACGGACCTCGGGAATGGGAGCCGATGGGAGGGCGGTGGTGGTGGTGGCGGGGACAGCAACACTAGCTGGGGTGTGGTGGCTGCTGACACCCGCCTCCATAAGGGAGTCATCCTCCGAGCTGCTGTGGTCCTCAGCTGAGGTGGATGGTGCTGAGGACTCCTCGGTGTGGCTCCCCTCGCCCTCCGTGCCACTGGGTCCCTCCGACCACTCCTCGGCTGTTGACCCAGTCTGGCTCTGCGGCTCCTCCTGGTCTGTGGAGCTGTCCCCTCCTGTGGCCGTGGATGTATCTGCAAACAATAGGGAGACAGACAGACATCAGTCACCTGCACCGAACGCACACACCACAGTAAGTACAGCACAATACAGAGCAAGGCCTGGCATCCTTAGTTGAACATTGCTAAAATTGCCCAAACAGAATAGGAGAAGCCAATTGTCAGTCTGATCGTCAACCATGGCACTCACATCACACCTGGCCTTGCACCCATCTGTCTGGCGTCCGTTGGCTGGCAATACCCCAGTGTGGACACATGCACCACCTACACAGTAGTTGGATGGTGCAGAGAACACAGTGAAGCATGTGAACATGCACACATCACATCTCTTGCCACTGAGTCAGTACAGGTGCCCGGATTAAAGTGATGCCCAGAGTCAGATATATGAAATGCATGTGATGCATACCAGTGACAGACACCACGATGCACCCATGTGCAGATAGCCATTGCCACTATGGTGTGCATGTAGCACATGTCACTCCCCTGCAGGATCACTCATAGGAAGTCACATGCCATGGCACAGGCATGCCTGCTAAGTCATACATCACTGTCTCCAGTCACATGGGCAGGGCAGCCACACAACAACAGTCTGCACTGTGTCACAATAGTAGGTCATGGGGAATGCAAGTCCTGGAGCTGAACAAGTGCACATGTACATCCCCCACACACCACATCATCTGAACCCTTATCTGTCCAGGTCATACTGATTGGACATATGGGTGACCTGTAACACAAGCCTCTGAACCTGGGCACCTCACAATCTGCTGTGAATGGGAAACAACTGCATGGACCTCACATTTGCATACCCCAGTCTGCACGGTCAGGTGTTCAAACACCTATGTGTCACACAAGTATCGTCTCCTATGGTCACATCTCCGGTGGCATGCTGAGCCCCAACCGATAAACACCCAAGCAGTCCTGACATCGAAGCCACAGCACACTGACACAGAGGCTGACACCTGAGGGGACATATCACTGAGCACAACGTGTCAGCTGATACACAGGAGTGGGAATACAGAGTGCATTGCATGGCCTGGAGTAGGCATGACTGTCCTGCCCCACATGAATGAGGGATGAACCCTGGACAGTAGGCAGCTGGCTGAGTATGTGTGACACACGTAATATACACACTCCTGGGGCCCAAACATTGTTCCCACCCGCAGCTTGGGTGTGTGCCAGTTACCCCAGGCACATGTGGTGGATCAGCTCAGCAATTGGACCACAGATCAAAATAACACGCAGATTACATGTCAGAACACAAGCATTGTGTAAGCAATGGACCCACCCATGATGCCCACCACAGTTAGGGGAACAGATGCTGTCCCCCACCTTTAGTCAAGCAAACTGCTAGGACACAGTACCCAAGTGACACAATTCCCTGACTGCAAGGGCCACACCTGGGTATCAGATGAGGAGTGGGCAGTGCACAATCGAGGGACATGGGTCCTGGACCACATGACTGATGTGCTGTGGAAGTTTAACCAGGCCAGAGGAGGGCACATAGCATGGCAGACAGAGTACACAATGCAGTCATGGACTCACCCCCTCCGTGCTGCTCCCTGGCCTTCAGCTGCCCATCCAGATCAGTGAAGACCACCGCCAGGATCCTGAGCATGTGGGGGGGTCAGGGTCCGGTGTCCGCCCCTCCTGCGAGGAGGCGACAGCTTCAGCTGGACCCGTGCGATCCTCCGGGTCCAGCCCCGAAGGTCCTGCCACCTCTTCTGGCAGTTGCGGATCCGGCGCTTGTAGTCCCCCACGGATCTCACTGCCCGGACGATGGTCAGCCATATCTTCTGCTTCTGGTGGGCATCAACCTGTGAGGATGACAAAGTGAGAATGCTATTACTACACATGCAACATATCCGTGCATGACACAGTTGTGTATACATGTCTCAATCACAGGGGCACATGATGTACACAGGCAGTGCAACGATGGCCATGGACAGTATGCCAGCAGTAACTACATGGTATCATTGCCTGGGAAGTAAAACCTTGTTTAAATGCACTGTCACTGCACTATACCTGTCCAGTGCATGTGACTACACACTATGGGGGGTGACAACTACTCAGTGAGCCTGCTAGCCAGTGGCGTGCAGACTGTTAGCCTTGCTAGTCAGACAACATGCACATTTAGGAAGGCAGTGGACAGAACACTCACCTGCTCCCCTGCTTTCCCATACAGCTTGCTGTACTGTGGAAGGAGGCTGTCCAGCAGGGCCTGGTTCTCCTCAGTGCTGAAGGCTGGGGCTCTCTCCACAGTACGTGCCATTGCAGGGTCCAGAGGGTGCAGATACAGCAGCAGTGGTGGTGGCAGATGTCGTCCTGGAGCATGTAGTGCAGGCAAGTGAGCTCTCAGGGGAACAGCCAGCATTATATGTGTGCTGCAGAGGCAGTTACTGTCCCATGTGTCCAAAGTGATAGGTCCAAGTCGTTAGCATCTTCTGAATCTGGCCAATCCATGGAATTGCACCACTTACACACGCCCACAGCATCCTTCAAATGTTCAACTTCATGACACCCATGAATTTGCAACATTGTTGTGGGTGACCAACTGAATTTCCAGCATCAGACTCGTTCAAAATTTGAAAACGCGTCCGTGGCCAGGCCAGGCCATAGCCAATGGGTGCACACCGATCGGTCCATTGCTGTTCAACGCGTAGCCGGGATACAACGCATACCCGCACACATTGAATGCAATGGGCCGGCCGGGCACACCGATCGGTCCATTGCTGTTCAACGCGTACCCGGGATGCAACACGTACCCGCACACATTGAATGCAATGGGCCGGCCGGGCACACCGATCGGTCCATTGCTGTTCAACGCGTACCTAGGATACAACGCGTACCCGCACACATTGAATGCAATGGGCCGGCCGGGCACACCGATCGGTCCATTGCTGTTCAACGCGTACCCGGGATGCAACGCGTACCCGCACACATTGAATGCAATGGGCCGGCCGGGCACACCGATCGGTCCATTGCTGTTCAACGCGTACCTAGGATACAACGCGTACCCGCACACATTGAATGCAATGGGCCGGCCAGGCACACCGATCGGTCCATTGCTGTTCAACGCGTACCCGGGATGCAACGCGTACCTGCACACATTGAATGCAATGGGCCGGCCGGGCACACCGATCGGTCCATTGCTGTTCAACGCGTACCCGGGATGCAACGCGTACCAGCACACATTGAATGCAATGGCCAATGTGTGCGCACCGATCGGCCCATTGCTGTCCAACGCGTATTGTGAATACAACGCGTACCAGCACACATTGAATGCAATGGCCAATGTGTGCACACCGATCGGCCCATTGCTGTCCAACGCGTATTGCGAATACAACACGTACCAGCACACATTGAATGCAATGGCCAATGTGTGCGCACCGATCGGCCCATTGCTGTCCAACGCATATTGCGAATACAACGCGTACCAGCACACATTGAATGCAATGGCCAATGTGTGCGCACCGATCGGTCCATTGCTGTCCAAGCGTCCCTGTACATGTCACTGGCATATGTCACCATGCCTGTCACAGGTGAACATATGCCAGCCACATATACTTCCCAGGGAGTGAGGGGCACACCTACAACACCACAGCCTGTCCAAACTGTATCCTAAGGCATGTAAGGCTGCATTACCTATTCCGTGTATGGGGGTGAACATGTTGTTCTGTGGGTGTCACTTGGGGCAGCCACCCCCAGGCTGTGCACGTGTTCATGGGGACAGTATCCTTGGTGTTTCGTGTACATGACCACTGTGATGTGCAACTGTTCATATCTGAGCATGTGGCATGGTCACATTTCACGGTGGTGTATGTGTATGTCATGTCACATGCCCCCTGTGTCCCATGTGGGACGGTATGTTTAACCCAGGGTGACCCATTGGCACAATAGTGATGGTCCTCCACAGTCTGTGTGCATGTTGTGTTTACAATGTCTCTGATTTCATGTGCACAATGGGAGACAGTCTCCACACCCACGTTGTTTGTGCATGGACTTTGATGTTGTGCGTGTGTGTGTCACAGACGTCCATGTCTGTCCTGCCGAGGCAACAGGGACCACTACCTGTGGGGGTCATGGTTGTTTGCTGTGGTGTATACATGATACGCCATGTCATGCCAGTGTCCATGTGGCAATACAGGGTCCCTGGAAATCTACCTGTTGTTGAGCTGTGATGCCTGGGGCACATCTGTCCTCACATGTCACTGTGGGGTGTGTTTGTAACGTGGCAGCAGGAGATGGAAAATGTGACACGTCCTCATGATACCCAATGGCACAACCTGGGACTTATTGGTGCCACTTGTTGAACTGTGATGTTGGATGTTGGCCATGTGTGTGCCATACATGTCCTTACGGAACTGCACACATCATGTACTTGTGCCTCATAATGATGTATCATGTGATATTGAGTGTGTACAATGCCACATATGTGGGGTGAGTGACAATCTTTCTTTCTTCACCTATGCACTGCAGGGCACCAGCTGTCCATAGACCATTCCCTGACCTGGCAACGATGGTGGAACGTGACAGCATCCGACGGTACCGCTTCACCAGGCAGCTGATTGATGATTTGGCAGTGCGCTTGGCACCACACCTGCAACCTGGCCGGCCGTACCCTACAGCGCTGACCCCCAAGGTGAAGGTGATGGCAGCCCTACACTTCTTTGCCACCGGTACCTTTCAACACACTCTGGCGACTGCTGGTGGGATGTCACAGACCATGTTCAGCCGTGTGCTCCGCGATGTATTGGAGGCTATGTTGCTATACCTGAACCAGTACATCTATTTCCCAAGACTCCAGCAACTCACTGACGTGAAGAGTGACTTCTATGCCCTGGGGAGGATGCTGCATGTCATTGGCTCCATTGATGGGACACATGTGGCTTTGGTACCACCACAGGCCCAGGAGCAGGCATACAGGAACCGCAAGCACTACCACTCGGTCAATGCACTGGTGGTCTGTCTTGCAGATATGACCATCACACACGTGTGTGCCCGTTTCCCTGGTTCGGCACACGATGCCTACGTGATGAGGAGTAGTCGCATCCTGAGGATGATGTCACAGATGCGGAACCAGCGTGCCTGGCTTGTTGGTGTGTACTGACTTTGTACCATTGTGTGTGTTCTGCAATGTAGTGTTCCACCCTCTTTTCCAACTCAGCTAATGTGCAATTGTCTGTCTGTAGGTGACTCCGGATATCCCAACATGCCATGGTTGCTGACGCCCCTCAGGAACCCTGTGACACCAGCCCAGATGCGCTACAATGAGGCACATGGTCGGACGAGGAGAGTGATTGAGCGGACATTTGGTCTCCTGAAGAGCCGCTTCCGCTGCCTGGACAAGACAGGAGGGTCCCTCCCATATGCCCCGGCAAAGGTGTGCAAGATTGTCATCGTCTGCTGCATGCTACACAACCTGGCAGTGCGGAAGGAGTTGCCTCTCATCCTGGATGACGATGACCAACGTCCGCCACCTGTGGAGGATCCTGGCCTGGACCACGATGCCAGTGATGATGATGATGATGATGGTGATGTCCGCACACAGCTCATCACCAACTTCTTCAGCTGAATGTGAGTATCCAGAGATGTCATGTCAATGATGTGAGTATGCATGATATGTGTTGGTGGTGCTCTGGTGCTGTTTGAGTGTGTCCATGTGCTACATGACTGTATGCGTGTAGCGATGTATCCTTACAGGTAGTCTGTACTCCCCAACAGTGTTGACATGCTAACTTGGTTCTGGGTGGGTATCTTGTGACATGTATTGGGCATGAGTATTGCAGTTCTGTGCTGTTCTTCAGTGCTTTTGACTGTGTGTCATTTCTGTCCTTCACAGGGTACTTTCTGAGTCGTTTGGTCAACTGTGATCCCCAACACCGTGATTCGACTTCCAGGGTGGTAGCTGTCGTGTCCCTACAGGTGATGTGCACCACACCCATGGACTTCCTTCCTTCTACACTTGTTGACTGTGTGCCCGCTGCCAGGTGGGATTACCTTGCATCTGTGGTGGTTACAACATGTTGCAAATGTGTAATAAACCTGTGCTTCACTTTGGGATGTGCGTTGTCTGTGGTCACACATCTGACTGACATTTGCTTACTGCACCAGTGGGCTAGTTGACACAGACTGTGAATAGGTGTTGGGTCTGTGCAATGCAACATATTTCCTGGCAACATCAGTGTAGGCGATGAGTCAGATGGCCATGGTGTGTATGTGTTGTGTAGCCCTGGTGGTGTGCCTCCCTCATATGTGTGACGTCGCCATGACTCACATGTCGGTGTTGTACTTGCTGTAGCAGTTAGCATGCACAGTGTCATTTCCCAGATCATCATCGCCACTTCAGAGACAACGTAGGAATCACAACAGAGGCAAGTATGGTGTATTAGTGAGTTTATTGACATACATGTGTGAGTATAGTGCACAGGATGGTGGGTGCTGTACATTGTGATTGTAATCCAAAGTTCCTAGATGATTTGGAAGTCCTGGTAGCAGAAATGTCCAGAGTAGAGTCCACAGTCATCTGAGACATTGGTCCAACTTGAGCTCCCCATGTCATGTGGGTGAGTTGTGTTGCAGTCAACAGGGTGAACAGTTTGCGCACAAAGGTGATTATCCAGAACAGGTTTTGGCTTCCTGGGGTTGCACATGGCCATCGGCCTCTCACTTGCCCCTCCTCGGACGACCCCTCTTCTTTGGGGGGACCCTCAAGTGCAGGCTGCTGTGGTGCAGGGGACTCTCCGCCAGAGTCATCCTCCCTCCCTGTGGCAGTTGCAGTTGTTTCAGCACCAGATGTTGTGGGCACACAGGGAGGTGTTGACTGGTTGCTGCTCATCTGGCGGAGGCATTGTAATATGTCCCTATGCACCGCCGTCATCTCTTGCAGTGTGTCCCACTTGGACTCCACGCGGGACATGTGTGAGTCCAAGCGGGCATGATGGGCAGCCTGCTGCTGTTTAATGTCCCTGAGGAGCCCCACTACCTGGCTGAGCTCTCCGGTGCTGGACTGGTACGCATCGGCTATGCGTGCCAGTTGTGGGTCATCATGCAGTCCAGTCCCCTCTGCAAGCAGCGACCTTTGTCACCCACCCATCCCACCACCCCTGGCGACACGTGCAGTACCTGAGGTGGCACACACAGGTGACCCTGGGCCCCCTTGGGGGTTGTTGGTGGTGTTGGTGTCCATGGCCCCACGATGGTCCAGGGTCCCTGTGCTGGTGGTGGTGGTGCTCCTTGGTCTTTCCATGTCGGCAGGGGTGGTATGTGTGTTGACAGTCATTGGAGGGGTGGGTGCATGGGGTGCAGCTGGTGGTCCTGCTGGTGCTGCATGATGACTTGCTCCGGAGGTGCCAGGTTGGTCTTCTTCATCCGAGGAGGGCAGAGGCTGTTCCACACCAGTGAGCTCCGTATCCTCTTGAGCCTGGGTCGGGGACTCCTCAGCGTCTGCTGCTGTGTCCCCATCATCACCTGTTTTTGGGAGACACACACAATGTATGTTATGTTTCTGCAGGCATCAATGTTTGACACACCTGACAGTTGTGACTGTGCCTCTGGATGCGGGCCTGTACATTGCATTGTCCTAAGTTGTCACAGTAAGGGGTTGAAATTGGTGTAGCACATTGTCCTGCATTATTTGGGCATTTCTATGTGAATGTTGGGGTGTGTACATGGTCTGCATCGGTTGTATATGGTTGACATCCGGCCCTCCTTCCCACCCAGCCAGATATCCCACCATGGAACGTGCTTCCATTGCAGGGAGTGCAAGTTGTCTTTCAGGATGTCAGTCAGTGGTGTCCTGCTGTTGGTTGGTGCACAGTTGCCAGCAGGGCCTTGTGCTCCCCACAGCAGTAGCCAGTGTCAGCCATCTTGTCAGTTGTTTTCCACTCCCTGTGATGTGCGCATGGTTCAGGGTGGTGTTGATGGGACAGTTGTGGGGGTGACCAATATCTGTGACTACCACTCCCATCATTCTATTGCCTCCACCCCCCTTCCCAGCATGCCCATCCTTCCTTCCTTTTGACTCTGCTTCCCTGTGGGGTGGGGTGCCTGTGCTGACAGGATGGCTGGGAGTGTTGTCCTGGCAGTTGTTTGGCTACAAGTCCCAAGTGTGTCCCTGTGCTTCACACAGCATAACCCAGGGTGGTGGTTCTTTGTGGGATCTTCAGTTAGGATGTGAGGCATTGCATTCTCCCAGGTGGGTTATGTGGAGTTGGTGTTGAGGGGGTGTGTGAGGGGAGGTCCCTGTAACTATGGTCAGTGCTGTGAGTCCTCCTTCACACCCAGCCAGATATCCCACCATGGAACGTGCTTCCATTGCAGGGAGTGCAAGTTGTCTTTCAGGATGTCAGTCAGTGGTGTCCTGCTATTGGTTGGTGCACAGTTGCTAGCAGGGCCTTGTGCTCCCCACAGCAGTAGCCAGTGTCAGCCATCTTGTCAGTTGTTTTCCACTCCCTGTGATGTGGGTATGGGTCAGGGTGGTGTTGATGGGACAGTTGTGGGGCTGACCAATATCTGTGACTACCACTCCCATCATTCTATTGCCTCCACCCCACTTCCCAGCATGCCCATACTTACTTGCTTTTGGGTGGACTTCACTGTGTGTGAGTGTGAGAGCAATGGCAAGATGGATGACAGTGGTGTCCTGCTGTTGCTTGGTGCCCAATTCCCAGCAGGGCCATGTGCTCCCCACAGCAGTAGCCAGTGTCAGCCATCTTGTGAGTCCTTTTCCACTCCCTGTGATGTGCGCATGGTTCAGGGTGGTGTTGATGGGACAGTTGTGGGGGTGACCAATATCTGTGACTACCACTCCCATCATTCTATTGCCTCCACCCCCTTCCCAGCATGCCCATCCTTCCTTCCTTTTGACTCTGCTTCCCTGTGGGGTGGGGTGCCTGTGCTGACAGGATGGCTGGGAGTGTTGTCCTGGCAGTTGTTTGGCTACAAGTCCCAAGTGTGTCCTTGTGCTTCACACAGCATAACCCAGGGTGGTGGTTCTTTGTGGGATCTTCAGTTAGGATGTGAGGCATTGCATTCTCCCAGGTGGGTTATGTGGAGTTGGTGTTGAGGGGTGTGTGAGGGGAGGTCCCTGTAACTATGGTCAGTGCTGTGAGTCCTCCTTCACACCCAGCCAGATATCCCACCATGGAACGTGCTTCCATTGCAGGGAGTGCAAGTTGTCTTTCAGGATGTCAGTCAGTGGTGTCCTGCTATTGGTTGGTGCACAGTTGCCAGCAGGGCCTTGTGCTCCCCACAGCAGTAGCCAGTGTCAGCCATCTTGTCAGTTGTTTTCCACTCCCTGTGATGTGGGTATGGGTCAGGGTGGTGTTGATGGGACAGTTGTGGGGCTGACCAATATCTGTGACTACCACTCCCATCATTCTATTGCCTCCACCCCACTTCCCAGCATGCCCATACTTACTTGCTTTTGGGTGGACTTCACTGTGTGTGAGTGTAAGAGCAATGGCAAGATGGATGACAGTGGTGTCCTGCTGTTGCTTGGTGCCCAGTTCCCAGCAGGGCCATGTGCTCCCCACAGCAGTAGCCAGTGTCAGCCATCTTGTGAGTCCTTTTCCACTCCCTGTGATGTGCGCATGGTTCAGGGTGGTGTTGATGGGACAGTTGTGGGGGTGACCAATATCTGTGACTACCACTCCCATCATGCTATTGCCTCCACCCCCCTTCCCAGCATGCCCATCCTTCCTTCCTTTTGACTCTGCTTCCCTGTGGGGTGGGGTGCCTGTGCTGACAGGATGGCTGGGAGTGTTGTCCTGGCAGTTGTTTGGCTACAAGTCCCAAGTGTGTCCCTGTGCTTCACACAGCATAACCCAGGGTGGTGGTTCTTTGTGGGATCTTCAGTTAGGATGTGAGGCATTGCATTCTCCCAGGTGGGTTATGTGGAGTTGGTGTTGAGGGTGTGTGTGAGGGGAGGTCCCTGTAACTATGGTCAGTGCTGTGAGTCCTCCTTCACACCCAGCCAGATATCCCACCATGGAACGTGCTTCCATTGCAGTGAGTGCAAGTTGTCTTTCAGGATGTCAGTCAGTGGTGTCCTGCTGTTGGTTGGTGCACAGTTGCCAGCAGGGCCTTGTGCTCCCCACAGCAGTAGCCAGTGTCAGCCATCTTGTCAGTTGTTTTCCACTCCCTGTGATGTGGGCATGGGTCAGGGTGGTGTTGATGGGACAGTTGTGGGGCTGACCAATATCTGTGACTACCACGCCCATCATTCTATTGCCTCCACCCCACTTCCCAGCATGCCCATACTTACTTGCTTTTGGGTGGACTTCACTGTGTGTGAGTGTGAGAGCAATGGCAAGATGGCTGACAGTGGTGTCCTGCTGTTGCTTGGTGCCCAGTTCCCAGCAGGGTCATGTGCTCCCCACAGCAGTAGCCAGTGTCAGCCATCTTGTGAGTCCTTTTCCACTCCCTGTGATGTGAGCATGGTTGTGAGTGGTGTTGATGGGCCAATTGTGAGGGTGAGCAATATCTGTGCCTACAACTCCCATCATGCTATTGCCTCCACCCCCCTTCCCAGCATGCCCATCCTTCCTTCCTTTTGACTCTGCTTCCCTGTGGGGTGGGGTGCCTGTGCTGACAGGATGGCTGGGAGTGTTGTCCTGGCAGTTGTTTGGCTACAAGTCCCAAGTGTGTCCCTGTGCTTTACACAGCATAACCCAGGGTGGTGGTTCTTTGTGGGATCTTCAGTTAGGATGTGAGGCATTGCATTCTCCCAGGTGGGTTATGTGGAGTTGGTGTTGAGGGGGTGTGTGAGGGGAGGTCCTTGTAACTATGGTCAGTGATGTGCGTCCTCCTTCCCACCCAGCCAGATATCCCACCATGGAACGTGCTTCCATTGCAGGGAGTGCAAGTTGTCTTTCAGGATGTCAGTCAGTGGTGTCCTGCTGTTGGTTGGTGCACAGTTGCCAGCAGGGCCTTGTGCTCCCCACAGCAGTAGCCAGTGTCAGCCATCTTGTCAGTTGTTTTCCACTCCCTGTGATGTGGGCATGGGTCAGGGTGGTGTTGATGGGACAGTTGTGGGGCTGACCAATATCTGTGACTACCACTCCCATCATTCTATTGCCTCCACCCCACTTCCCAGCATGCCCATACTTACTTGCTTTTGGGTGGACTTCACTGTGTGTGAGTGTGAGAGCAATGGCAAGATGGCTGACAGTGGTGTCCTGCTGTTGCTTGGTGCCCAGTTCCCAGCAGGGCCATGTGCTCCCCACAGCAGTAGCCAGTGTTAGCCATCTTGTCGGTTGTTTTCCACTCCCTGTGATGTGCGCATGGTTCAGGGTGGTGTTGATGGGACAGTTGTGGGGGTGACCAATATCTGTGACTACCACTCCCATCATGCTATTGCCTCCACCCCCTTCCCAGCATGCCCATACTTACTTGCTTTTGGGTGGACTTCACTGTGTGTGAGTGTGAGAGCAATGGCAAGATGGCTGACAGTGGTGTCCTGCTGTTGCTTGGTGCCCAGTTCCCAGCAGGGCCATGTGCTCCCCACAGCAGTAGCCAGTGTCAGCCATCTTGTCGGTTTTTCCACTCCCTGTGATGTGCGCATGGTTCAGGGTGGTGTTGATGGGACAGTTGTGGGGGTGACCAATATCTGTGACTACCACTCCCATCATGCTATTGCCTCCACCCCACTTCCCAGCATGCCCATACTTACTTGCTTTTGGGTGGACTTCACTGTGTGTGAGTGTGAGAGCAATGGCAAGATGGCTGACAGTGGTGTCCTGCTGTTGGCTGGTGCACAGTTGCCAGCAGGGCCTTGTGCTCCCCACAGCAGTAGCCAGTGTCAGCCATCTTGTCAGTTGTTTTCCACTCCCTGTGATGTGAGCATGGTTCATGGTGGTGTTGATGGGCGCATTGTGAGGGTGGGCAATATCTGTGACTACGACTCCCATGATGCTATTGGCTACACTGACTTGCCCAGCATACACAGGATTCCTTCCTTTCAGTGGGCTTCACTGTGAGGTGGTGTTGTAGTGGTGGCTACATGTCTGGATGTGTTTGTTAGTTATGTTTGTGCCACTGCCTAGCTGTAGTTGTAGTTGTGTTTGTACATGTGATGACACAGTTACGTATCACTATGAGATGGCATGTGTTGTGTTTATCTGACTGACATACACATTTTGGGATGATTCTGTTCTGGTTGGTGTGTATTTGCTTAGGGTGCATGGTTTGACTCTCCCTTGACAGTGATGTGTGTGTATTGTGGCACAATATTGTGTACATTTGTTGTGTACTCACCAGGCTCTGGGATGTTTTCTAGTCCATAGACGCTCACTGGTGGTAGGATGGCCCGCACCTTCTCCTCCCAGGGCCTGAGGTATAGTGGTTTGGCAGGAGGGCCACTGCCGGTGTGTTGGCTCAAGAGGTAGTCCTTCTTCAGCAGCTCCTTGACCCTCCTGCGCACGTCATACCACCTGTTCTGGATGTCTTCCTTTGTGCGCAAACATGGTGATTGTGCGTTCACCCTGTCAACGATCCTCGCCCACATCTTGGTTTTCTGCGACATGGGGGTCTGTTGGACCAGTGTACCAAACAGCTGTGGCTCTACCCTGAGGATCTCATCTACCAGGACTTCCAATTCACTATCTAGGAACTTTGGATTCTTCTTGGGGGGCATGGTGATGGGTGGTGGTGGTGAGTGATGTGTGTGTTGGTATGCAAGTGAGGGTGTGTAAGTGTGTGTTTTGCTGGGTGTATGTGAGGGTGCTATTTGTTGAGGTGCTGATGGTGTGTGGCTTGTGTGATGGATGAGCTGTGGGTGTGTGGTTGCTGTCTGTTGAGTGCTGGCAGGTCATTTGAATTTGCAAAGGATCATGGTAGGGATTTGTGTCCTTTATATGGGTGGAGTTGTGGGTGTGTCTTTGTTCCCTGTTTCCCCACCCAGTATTTATTTGCTTTGTGATTGCTTGTTTGGCCTTTTTTTGTGTTTTTTTTTCCTTGGTTCTTTTTGTGCGTGTAGGAGACGTTCTTGTGACCGAGTCGGACCCTCCAGTTGTCTCGTGCGAGCCTCTCCGATTCGTTCACGCTGTGTTTGTGCTGTTTTCTGTGCTGCGTACGCGTCGGTCGCGGGGTTTTGGGTTGCTTCGGCTCGCTGTTTTGAATGCGTGTCGGTCGTGCGGCATGGGCTCCGTGCGACTCGGTCGTGTTTTCCACGCGTTGCATCGTACTTGGCGGGTCGGAGTTTGCGGGTACGTTTTGTTCGGGATTCTTCCTGGTGCGTGTCGGTCGGTTCGATTCGCGTGGTTTTCCGGCCGGATGGCTGTTTTCCGCGCGGCTCGGTCGTTCGGCTTGTGTTCCGTACGAGTCGGTCGGATTTAGCACGCTTTTCATCGTACTTTGCGGGTCGGGCTGCACCTGTACGTGTCGGTCGGTATTTATTCCGGCTCCGAGTCGGTCGGTATTTTTTCCGGCCCGAATCGGAATCGGCCCCTAAAAGTCCAGCAGAAATGACAGGCAGAGATATGCGGGAGGAAATGCTACTCCCCCGAAGGTTTTCTTGTCAAAATGATGCGCAGAAGCCAAAACACTGCTTCTCCTCACGAATAGACGGTTGAAGTGCACAGTGCGCCTAATGCGCGAGCGCGATAACCGCAACACTTCTTCCTCCACTTGAAACACTAGAACGCTCACCTAAGTTTACCATTGGCGGCCGCCATATTGAAAAACCGCGAGTGCAGTAGGGAATAAATCGCTCTAAAACTGCTGAAATCTCTTAGCCACGAGTTGATGCCATTTGACCTGTGATTTCCTGAGCCACTTCACCTGCCTAACTCTAGAACAGGGATAGAACTGCTTCACTTTGGGACTTCGTCGCCCAGTCCTGACAAAGACACTATAGACAGAAAATCTGTCTGGGGGACTAAAGTTTGGCAAGTTCTGGGAACTGAGGCCTTATTTAGAGCATGCCTCATATGTTATGTTAATACATTTCTAAAGCGCACAAATTCCTGTGGGTGTCTTGGCGCTGATTCGGAATAGCAGCCTGGAAAGAAGAAAAGGAAGACTAGATGTTAAAAAAGCCATGATCAGCCATGATCAGATGATCTTCCTGAACGACAGTGCAACAGACTTCCTGTTTTGGACTAGCTAAGATTAAAGATTTGAATTTACCTCGGATTATACACTTTGAGGGTTGGCAAAATTACAAACAATTTAATTTAATTTAATTTACAATTTATAAAGCGCCCGAATCACCCCATCAGGGTATCTCCGCGCTCGAACTGCTATAGGACTCCAAGGGGATACTAGATTAGAATAAAGTCGCTTTTAACAACTTTCTAAACTTTAGATAGTCCGTACAAAGTCGTAAGTGGATGGGGAGTTGGTTCCAGCATCGTGGGGCCAGGTGATAGAAGGCTTTGCCACCTAAATGCGCTTTTTTGAAGCGGGGGACTTGGAGCAGAGCTTTGGATTCGGAGCGGAGGGGTCTGGAGGGCATGAACCTGACAAGTTTGTCTTGTAGATAACTGGGGCCTAGGTTGTTTAAGGATTTATAAGCCATGCAACAGATCTTAGATTTGATCCTCTTTCGCACTTGGAGCCAGTGCAGTTTTTGGAGAAGGGGGAGAGACTCAGTTCTGGGGGGAGCATTAGTCACCAAGCGGGCTGCTGTGTTCTGGACTACCTGCAATTTGTTCAAGGAGCTTACATTAGCTGCAATCATTAGTGCATTGCAGTAGTCCAGACGGGGAAGACTCTCCTAAGAAGACTGAGACTATGAAAGCAGGCTCCCGCTGTTGTGGAAATATGTTCCCCCAATGTAAGTTTCTGGTCTATTTTAACACCCAGGTTTTTTACTACCAGTTTTGGATAAGGGGCAGGGCCTAGAACCTCCGGCCACCAGCTTGGGGACCATCTAACTGTTGCTTCTCCAAATAGCATTATTTCTGACAACACAGTGAGAATACATTAGATGCCATGCTACACAATGGTTCGTACAATTCATCGGAACCTAATTGGAAGGGATGGTTTATTTGGCCTAGCGACACAAATAGGTGTCAGTCAAGATTCAGGGGTACCTCCGAAGGGTTTAGTATCCACAAGCCGGATCAGTGCTATGTAAAAAATCAGAACACTCTGGGGTTGTGGCATCATACAGTGTTGGGGAGTTATGCCTAGAGTGGCTAATGACCTTGACACTGTCCTAAGTGAAACAACACTTATCGGTTCTCTCAGATGACATCGATCTTAGGGATTTTTTGTTAGGTCCCCAGAAGCCTTGTCAGAAGTGTTTCTTGTAAGTTTACAATGAGCTATGGAAAATATCTCAACAGGAGGCTTCTGAGAGACTATGTGAGATTGATAGGTTTAACCTAGAAAAGGCTTTGGCAGTGGCCGACAATGGTATGACCACACTATCATCTAGAATTTATTCAGTGGGCAACATTGTGTCTTCTGCAATAGACCTAATGGAACAAGATTTGTCTATTCTACAACACGGACTATCGCAATTGCGATCCATTCTATTATTGAGCTGGACGCTACTATCATTGCGTTCTGGCCACGTGCCCTGGCGTTACATCAATAGCACAACTCTGTTCTCTGTATACAATCTAATGGAAAGACAGATGGTTATGGCATGCAGAGTTGCAAAATATACCATGTTGCACATTGAAAAATTGGACCAATTACCTTTCACCGTGGCTGAGTCACCTTCCACAGAATGGTTAATCAATGGTTATATTACACTGCTAGTCACGACTTTCCAATTTCAATACGGTCTCCAGTATCACCAGGTAGGCAGATATGAAGCGCTAGGAAAGGGATACATACATGAGTACTGAGAATTAGTGTACAGATTTATATGCAGGAATGGGGACACTGAAGTTTTTCTCAGCGGTTCAAACTGTGAAAGTGCCTTAAGTAGGTCCTTAGTTTGCAAAGACATTTCGCTTCACGGAGCATGTAATGCTTCAGTTGTTAACTTGTCCTGTCGCTTGAAGGGTTCTCCAGCTTCCGTGATTCAGCCGGTGTTCGAGCTGCTCCTGAATGGGTGCTATTTGATGCTGAATGATCAAGGCTGTTGTGGGATGGTACCAGGCATCGCATATCTACTTACAGTAAGTTCTAGGGTTACTTGTTGTATGCAAGTATTGTTTCAACTGACTCACACAATAAGGGAGGCAAACTATGGCCTTCATTGAAGGTTTCTTTTATACGGTTAGATTCTCTGAGCAGACTGAAAGCCATGCTTTTGCAGAAAGATGTAGCCTTAACCTCAGCCTGAGAGACTTTTGATCTCCAGGTTGCAAGGTAATCTGAGTTACATGTGCTAGTCCGTACGGACTTCCCGCTCCATTTCGGGGAAATGGTTCATCGAATCTTTAACATGTCGGATACGAGGGGATCATGCACCTATTTAAAAGCATAGGTTCTGGAATATTAAGAACCTTTCAGACAATCTACAGAGTTATTCCAGCATTTATACACTCCGTATTGGGAAGCATTTTTGAAGGGCCTCCGCTGGACCTACTACTTGTAGTGGGTATCCTGGTTTTAATTTTCCTGCTACGCAATGGACAGCCCAGTTCCTCAAGAGATGGAAAATTCACTCCTGGTGTTGCCGTGAACGTATGGTAATCCATCTGGGTACACCTCGGCTTCAGGAGCTAAGCGAGCATTGGTTCCTATCATTCAGACCAGTCTGGGTTGACTGCATCTTGTCTGTGCTCTGCTGCCTATTCAGCTGGTACGAATGCATGTTGGACATATGTCTGACTCTTCCATCGGTTGCGCCACCGGACATAGGCGTACTACTGGACCCCTTAAAGGCCCACATGTTACAGGGTCCTCAACGTATTCCCATATTGATGACAGCAAGCTTAGAGCCTCCATGGAATGATTCACTCCTATCGGATCGGACAACGGCTCTACAACAGGTTCACAGGTATCGGCGGCTGCTGTGGGAACTGAAGATGATCACCTTTGCTCCATTGACCTGAAGCAAGAGGTGTTATAGGGACCGTCGTCCACGAATGCGAGCGACAATGATGTTGCGTCTCCCACACAGGACACACAAACATTTGGCTCTCCGTGTGATGGGAACAATTCGGCCCTTTTTCCAAAACAACCCAAACTGGAATGCGAAAACATAATTTTGTTTTATTTTTTCCGCTCTCACTGAGCACCATTGCTTTCGATGTGCTGAGTTGGTCTAAAAGTATATTGACTATTAAGCAGACTACAGAGCTTTTAAAAATTTTATAGCATAATTTTTTACATATACCATGTTTTTAGATATTTTTAAACTGGTTTTTATGACAATGCTTTCATGCGTTTTTAAACAGGCATATTTTAGCATTTGTTGACCCTATCAACCTTCGGATGAGGAGTGGGTGTTATCTGTTATGTACCCCAATGTACTCCAATATAGGCCTAGGTAGCTACACGACCTTTTACCTACATATTTCCTACCTTCCTCTGCATCACGTTTCTAGCACTGACCTTTTACCCAGTTATGTGCTGAATAAATGTTTAACGGTTTCCTTGAAACTAAACTCATTTATTATGCATGAGGATTCTTAGAAAAGTCACTGCACATCACGTACATAACAGGATTAACATACTCTGTATAAAAGTCATGGCCATCTTCATCCTAGGGCGAAATAACTACTTTGCATAATTGCAGGTATTTATTTAGGCTCATATACATAATCGTAATGGTATAGAGTCATAATATTGATGTTTAAATATCGATATGCCATAATATCGATGTTTAAATATCGATGTTACACAATGTCGACCTTCAAGAATATCGTCGACCAGAATATCGACATGCAGGTAAGAAATATCGTTTTTGTAATATCGAAGTTAGTAATATCGTTAGTCAAAATATCGTTGTTAATAATATCGAAATTTATTTTAGTGTTCTGGATTTTAGTATATGTGTTAAAAGTATAGTTTATTTTTTTAATGTATGTTTGAAATTTTTAGAAGTAATTAATTTTATATTAAGTAATTTTTGCGTATTTTAGTTCTGTAGCGGGTTGTGGTTTATAGGGGAATAGGGTGGGAAGTAATTTAATTATAATATATTTATTAATTCATTTTTAGAAATTATTAATTTTTTAAGAGATTAAATATTGCGTTTTAGTTCCGTAGCGGGTTGTGGGTTTATAGGGGAATAGGGCGGGAAGTAATTTAATTAAAATTAACTAATAATTTTAATTAATTAATATTTTTGTATTTAATAGTTTATATTGTTAATTGTGTTAATTAATTTGTTATTAATTAGTTATTAATTGGTTATTAATTATTAATTATTAATTGGTAAATATGTTAATTGTGTCATTTTTTAGGAGGGGGTTGTGGGTTTATAGGGGAGTAGGGTGGGAAGTAATTTAATTATAATTAACAATTAATTAATATTTATGTATTTAATATTTTATATTGTTAATTGTGTTAAATATTTTGCTATTAATTAGTTATTAATTGGATATTAATTATTAATAATTAATTGGTAAATATCTTAATTGTGTTATTTTTTAAGAGCGGGTTGTGGGTTTATAGGGGAGTAGGGTGGGAAATAATGTAATTATATTTAATTAATTAATAATTTTTATTAATTAATATTTGTGTATTTAATATTTGCTATTGTTAATTGTGTTTTTTTTATTAATTATTAATTGGTTATTAATTATTAATAATGAATTGGTGAATATGTAAATTGTGTTAATTTTTTATGAGTGAGTTGTGTATTTAGAGGGGAGTAGTGCGGCAAGTAATTAAAAATTAATATAATTTTAAATTTTTTATATAATATTTAATTATGGTTATTTTATAGTCTTAATAGTGTGAATTAATTTATTGTTTTTAATTTTATTGTTCATTGTTATTAGTTAATTAATTAATTGTTAAGCAATTATGTTAATTGTGTCATATTTTACAATAGTGGTGGTGTTATTTATAGGGGTATTTGGTGAGAGGTAAATTATTTTTTATTATTTAAGTCTTTGTTAATTAATGTTTATTGTTTTGCTGGAGTGGGAATAGTAAATTATTCCCCTCCGCTATCCAACATTTTCCCTACTGTTGCAATTGTTGGAGTGGGAATAGTACTTTTATCCCCTCCGCTATCCAATAATTTCCCTACTATTGCACTCGTTAGAGTGGGAATAGTAATTTTATCCCCTACGCTATCCAACACTTTCCTTACTGTTGCACTCGGTGGAGTGGGAATAGTAAATTATTCCCCTCTGCTATCCAACACTTTCACTACTGTTGCACTTACTGGAGAGGGAATAGTAAATTATTCCCCTCTGCTATCCAACACTTTCCTTACTGTTGCACTCGGTGGAGTGGGAATAGTAAATTATTCCCATCCGCTATCCAACACTTTCCCTACTGTTGCACTCCGTGGAGTGGGAATAGTAAATTATTCCCCTTTGCTGTCCAACACTTTCCCTACTGTTGCACTTGCTGGAGAGGGAATAGTAAATTATTCCCCTCTGCTATACAACACTTTCCCTACTGTTGCACTCCCTGGAGTGGGAATAGTAAATTATTCCCATCCGCTATCCAACACTTTCCCTACTGTTACACTTACTGGAGTGGGAATAGTAAATTATTCCCCTCCGCTATCCAACACTTTCCCTACTGTTGCACTTGCTGGAGTGGGAATAGTAATTGTATCTACTCCGCTAACCAACACTTTCCCTACTGTTGCACTCCGTGGAGTGGGAATAGTAAATTATTCCCCTCCGCTATCCAACACTTTCCCTACTGTTGCACTTGCTGGAGTGGGAATAGTAAATTATTCCTCTCCGCTAAACAACACTTTCCCTACTGTTGCACTCCCTAGGAATAGTTATTTTATCCCCTACGCTATCCAAGATTTTCCCTACTGTTTCAGTTAATGTAGTGTAAAATGTTGTTTTAAAGATAAATATTTATTTTAATATTTTATTTTATTATATATATAATTTATTTTTATATTTATCTTACAGGTTTATGTGTATATATATATATATATATATATATATATATATATATATATGTGTATGTATTTATAATTTTTATTATGTTTCTAATGTTTTATAATTTAATAAAATAATTTATTAATATTAAGTAAATATATATATATATATTTTTTTATATATGTATGTTTAATTTATTTTTATATTTTATTATTTATAATTTTTAACATTTTTAAATAATTCTAACCATGTTTTTATTAATTATATTTATTTTTTTATTTATTTTATATTATTTTTAAGACATTAAAAAAAACGATATTTTGAACAACGATATTTTAAACAACGATATTTTGGTTTCGATATTTTTGTACTTACCTTTGTAGAGATAGGATGTTGATATTCTGTTCATCGATATTTTTGACACGATATTCTGGTAGGTCGATATTGTTGTCATCGATATTATGTCAGTGATCCAATCGTAATCACAAAATATCGATTGTGTAAGGAACGCTAGGCTATCTTTATGGTATAAAAGAATGATGCCAACACTAGATAGATAGAGGAGAAGCTTCCATGCGGATACCAGACGCTGAGGTCCCGGCCTGCAAAACCTACAACACGCAGTGGTCTGACATCCCTTGCGGGGTGTCCAAATTGAGACCAAGACAGGGTCCTTCATTCTCTCCCATCAGGTAATGGGGTTGGCTCTTTCCTAGGGGATTCTTGGGTTTACAACCACATTCATACTAGGTACACTTAGGTACACTTAGGTAGGGTTTGCATTGTAGGAGTATGCTTGAGTACCATCATGTATAAATATGCATGCATATATTCGCTGTTTTAGCACCATGGTAGAATTCTACCTTTTATTTACTCTGTTGGTGCTTGTAATCTTTTGCTTCTGTATAATGATTGTCGCAGCAAACACGTTTTATACCAGAATGATTCTGTTCAATAAATGCTTATTGAAAAAGTCCCTATCGTTTATTCTGTGCATCTCTCTGAGACTAAGTGAGCATGAATGACTGAGCGAAAAGCACTGAACTGTTTCCATGATCCCTGAAGGATCAAGGGTTGTCATGTTTGATAGTTCCCAGAAACTATTCGCTCCTTGGTAAGGTTAGGGAGCTTACGGTGGCACTGTGAGCTAGCTGGTCTAAAGGCTAACATATCCCTTGGGGATCTCTGGAATCAGTCTGGACACCAATCACTTAGGATGTGCGTGTTTAGATCAACATGAACTATGTATTTTTAGGCACTACATGACACTGTACGCTTTTCATCTTTTTTTAATTTGCTTTAGGTGAATGAGGATGGCTTGTCTCACTTGCTATGGCCAGCACTGAAGTAGAATAAAAAAAGCTAATAGCCCCAAAGTCAGTGCTCTTCATGCCTATGGCCATACCACCCAGAAAGCACCTTATCTCAGAAGTTAAGCAGGGTCGGGCCTGGTTAGTACCTGGATGGGAGACCACCTGGGAATACCATATGCTGTATGCTTTTTTTGTTTTGTTTTGCTCTAGGTGAATGAGTGTGGCTTGTCTCGCTTACTATGGCCAGCACGGAAGTAGAATAAAAAAATCTAGGAGCCCCAAAGTCAGTGCTATTCATGCCTACGGCCATACCATCCTGAAGGTGTCTGATCACAGAAGTTAAGCAGGGTCGTGCCTGGTTAGTACCTGGATGGGAGACTGCCTGGGAATACCAGGTGCTATAGGCTTTTTTTTGTTTTGCTTTAGGTGTATGAGGATGGATTGTCTCGCTTACTATGACCAGCACTGAAGTAGAATGAAAAAAGATAAGAGCCCCAAAGTCTGTGCTCTTTATGCCTACGGTCATACCACCCTGAAAGCACCTGATCTCATCTGATCGCAGAAGATAAGAAGGGTCAGGCCTGGTTATAACCTGGATGGGAGACCGCCTGGGGATACCAGGGTGGCTTATCTCTCTTACTATGGCCAGCACTAAAGTAGAATGAAAACAGCTAAGAGCTCCAAAGTCAGTGCTCTTCATGCCTAAGGCCATACCACCATGAAAGCATTTGATCTCAGAGGTTAAGCAGGGTCTGGCATGGTTAGCACCTTGATGGGAGACCGTCTGGGAATACCAGGTGCTATAGGCTTTTTGTTTTGTTTAGCTTTAGGTGAATGAGGGTGGCTTGTCTCGCTTACTATGGCCAGCAATGAAGTAGAATGAAAAAAGCTAAGAACCCCAAATTCAGTGCTCTTCATGCCTATGGCCATACCATGCTGAAAGCACCTGATCTCAGAAGTCAAGCAGGGTCGGGCCGGGTTAGTACATGGATGGGAGATCTCCTGAGAATACCAGGTGCTGTTGGCTTTTCTTTTTTTTGTTTTGCTTTAAGTGAATGAGGGTGGCTTGTCTCACTTACTATGGCCAGCACTGAAGTAGAATGAAAAAAGCTTAGAGCCCCGAAAGGCAGTGCTCTTCACGCCTATGGCCATACCACCATGAAAGCACCTGATCTTGTGTGAATGGTAGAAAGCCTAGGAATACCAGGTGCTAGAGTTTTTTTTTTTTTTTTTGCTTTAGCTGAATGAGGGTGGCTTGTCTTGGCTACTATGGCCAACACTGAAGTAGAATGAAAAAAGCTTAGATCCCAAAATTCACCACTCTTCATCCCTACAGCCGTACCACCCTGAAAGCATCTGATCTCAGAAGTTAAGCAGGGTCGATCATGGTTAGTACCTGGATGGAAAACCACCTGAGAAAACCAGTTGCTGTAGTTTTTTTTTTTTTTTTTTGCTTTAGCTGAATGAGTGTGGCTTGTCTCACATACTATGGCCAGCACTGAAGTAGAATGAAAAAAGCTATGAGCCCAACAGTCAGTGCTCTTCATGCCTACGGCCATACCACCCTGAAAGCACCTGAACTTGTGTGATCTCAGAGGTTAAGCAGCTACGGGCCTGGTTAGTACCTGGATGGCAGACTGCCTGGGAAAACCAGGTGATATAATTTTTTTTTTTTTGCTTTAGGTGAATGAGGGTGGCTTGTCTTGATTACTATGGCCAGCACTGAAGTATAGTGGAAACAGCTAAGAGACGGAAGTCAGTGCTCTTCATGCCTATGGTCATACTATCCTGAATGCACCCAATCTCGTCTGATCTCAGAAGTTAAGCAGGGTCGGGCCTAGTTAGTACGTGGATAGGAGACTGCCTGGGAATGGCAGGTGCTGTAGCTTTTTTTTTTGCTTTAGGTGAATGACGGTGGCTTATCTCGCTTACTATTGCCAGCACTGAAGTAGAATGAAGAAAGCTAAGTGCCTCAAAGTCAGTGCTATTCATTCCTATGGCAATACCACCCTGAATGCACCTGATCTCAGAAGTGAAGCAGGGTCGGGCATGGTCAGTTCCTGGATGGGAGACGGCCTGGAAATTACAGGTGCTGTAGGTTTTTTTGTTTGTTTTGCTTTCGGTGAATGAGGGTGGCTTGTCTTGCTTACTATGGCCAGCACTGAAGTAGAATGAAAAAAGCGAAGAGCCCCAAAGTCAGTGGAAGTTTGGCTACGGCCATACCACCCTGAAAGCACCTGATCTCATCTGATCTCAGAAGTTAAGAAGGGTTGGGCCTGGTTAGTACCTGGATGGGAGACTGACTGGGAATACCAGGTGCTGTAGGCTTTTTTTTTGGTTTGCTTTAGGTGAATGAGTGTGGCTTGTCTCGCTTACTATGGATAGCACTGAAGTAGAATGAAAAAAGCTAAGATCCCCAAAGTCAGTACTCTTCATGCCTACGGCCATACCACCCTGAAAGCACTTAATCTTGTGTGATCTCAGAAGTTAAGAAGGGTCGGGCCTGGTTAGTACCTGGATGGAAGACCGCCTGGGAAAACCAGGTGCTGTAGGCTTTTTTTTGTTTTTTGTTTTGCTTTAGCTGAATGAGGGTGGCTTGTCTCGCATACTATGGCCAGCACTGAAGTAGAATGAAAAAAGCTAAGAGCCCCACAGTCAATGCTCTTCATGCCTACGGCCATACCAGCCTGAAAGCACCTTATCGTGTGTGATCTCAGAGGTTACGCAGTGTCGGGCCTGGTTAGTACCGGGATGTGAGACTGCCTGGGAAAACCAGGTGCTATAGGTTTCTTGTTTTCTGCTTTGCTCTAGATGAATGAGAGTGTCTTGTTTCGGTTACTATGGCCAGCACTGAAGTACATTGAAAAAAGCTAAGAGCCCCAAAGTCGGTGCTCTTCATGGCTAAGGCTATACCATCCTGGGGGCGTGTCGAAGATGGCGACGTGAGCGGACGCTTTTCCAGCTCGCTCCGTATCGACCGTCAAACATCCTGAACCTGGCCATCACAGGCTTGCCATCAGTCCACGGAATCATCTGGGGATGAGCCCCGGGTGTCCCGCGATCCTACTGAGCCTTCTGGAAGCTGCTGCAGTCACGGGGCATTGTGACAACGAAAGCGGAGACTCGGAGCTTGCGGCTCTCCCCCTCCGGACCTACACGGAAGGCGCGCCTGGCAGAGGGTGCCTGAACTGATACGTGCAGCCCTACTCTGCACCACATTGCACCCGCAGCCGCGCCTGGTGGCCGTCACAGCGGGGCGCAATCCAGCCGGGTGACCCGGCGCTTCATTGACATCACAGAAGCTCCCCTGCCTCTCGGAGATGGGACCACCCACTGCTCCAGGTAGGCCGCCCATGCCTCACACCCCCTGAAGCGTCCGGGGCTGCGTGCCTTCGTCTGGCTGGGCCCTCGCCCCGACATCATCCCCCACACCATCGGACTAACCGGGCCATCTCTTAGAGGCCCGCGACTCTATTTGGCGCTCCACACATTCAGCTACCCCAGGAAGGCCCACGAGACCTGACCACATCCCGGGGATCACCAGGCCCGCTGCGAATTGGCAGCGGGTGCGGCCCTGCGGCCCCCATACCACACCGGCTCAATGTTCCTCTCCGTTGCTCCTGGGACCGTGTGGCCTCTCCATGCTTGGGAGGGTCAGCGAGCTTCACCCCCAGCGGCTCCCCACCGAGCATCGACAACTGGAACTGCGCCTCTTCTCCAAGGCATCTCCCCAGCACCGGGATACGGGGTCAAGCCACACGCGGCCTGTGGGATCCCCTGTGTATCTACACCACACATTGCTTCAGTAAGGCCCACGTGGCCCAGGCACATCCCAGTGGCCACCATGCCCAACACGGTCTTCCCACAGGCGCGGTCCTGTGGCCCCTGTCTCCCTTTGACTCAGCGCAATACTCCACCATTATCAGGCCCGGGTGGCCTCTTCCTGCTTGGAGGTAAAAACGGGTAAGGCCCACGGTGGCTCCTCGCCCTGCGGCGCTGCGCTCACTGGAAAGGGCTGCACCGAAGGCGCTTTCATTAACAAAAAATCCCAGTTAAGGCCGAGTTCCACCATACTGCCTTGTACATGGCGACCCTTGGACAGCTGATACACGGGGCCTGAAGCCTTCCTCGCCTTGACCGGCCAAGAGACGTACTTGGTGCCACCGTTCAGCGCCCTGGTCTGGGCACTGCGCCCAGGCTGGGAGAAACGACCAGCGTCGACCCTATCTTGCCCGGCAGTCTGCCCAGCAGCGGGACACGAGCGGTGGAACCAGCACTGGAACCGGCTCGCTCATTTTCCTCATCTCTCTGGAACCTACGGAGCGCCATTGCCACCAGGATGGGCAAGACAAGGCCAGAAAAACAGCAGTCACCTGCCACTGAACCACAGGGCCCATCAATTGGTGCCATGGGCGCCGACCGGACATCAACCGGATAACCCATGCCACAAGCAGACCTTTCACACCGCCTCGATGAGCTGGTGGTGATAGACATTAAATCCACACTGGTCCCTAAGACAGATACGCTATGCGCTGAACTCAGTTTCCTGCAAGAGGATCACAAAAAGCTAAAGGATAGAGTGGAAGATGTGGAGTCCACAATCGCAACTGTGAAGCTTTCGGTGTCCTCCTCAGTAGCCCAAATCAAGACACTACAAGCGGAGGTGGACTACCTCAAAACCTGTGTGGACGATCAGGAGGGCAGGTTACGTCGGAACAATATACGCCTGGTGGGCCTGCCGGAACGCGTCGAGGGACAGAGTATTCAGCTATACTTGGAAACCTGGTTCTCAAAGTCATCCTTCAAGGCAAGCCCTCCAAGTTCTTCTCTGTGGAGCGTGCCCTTAGAGTCCCGGGGGCAGCCATCGGCCCGGGCACCCCCCTAGACCGGTGGCCGCACGCCTCTTTAATTACCGTGACAGGGACCACATCCTACAAGTTACAAGAGCCCGGGCCCATGGGTGATCGAGAATGCAGAGGTGCATATATATCCGGACTACACGTTGTCAGTCCTGCGCCGCAGGGCCTCCTTCATGGATGTTAAACGCTGCCTTCACGAACATGAGATAAAGTACGCTCTACAATACCCGGCCTCATTGCGAATACAACATAAAGGCAACACGGTCTTCTGCCACTCTCCCGATGATGCCTGGAACTGGGTGGAACAGAACGGAGTGGCGTCAGCTCCGAAATCTACGGTGGGCTCACACCAGCAATGGAAAAAGGTCACACATCGCGGACGTCTCAGACGTCGCGGCCTGCCCCACAGGCAGCATCCCACCAAAGCCCAAGCAGCACAGGAAAGGGAGCAAGCTCTCAAGCAGGCCGAAAAGCACGGAGCCACCACCTTCCCTCTCCGCTCAGACTCAAAAATGGAGGCCTCCCCGGAGCAGGAATACTCCCTATCGGACTCACAGCAACAGTTGATGCTGGGCGACGGCCCCACCGTGACGTTGCAAACTTCAGACGAACTGGGTTAACCAACCACGACACTGGGACTCACCGGGTCCGTGTAATTCATGTTAGCGGAACATTATACCCAAGCAGGAAGAAAACGCTGGTTAAAAGATCTCATTGTCCCTTGATTGGCTTACCTACGAGCACTCTACTAAGGTGGTCAGAAGAACATGGTGAGAACGAGCGAGAATCTACACACCGCACACACGATAAGTGACTGTTATAGACTTATCTTGAGCTCTGTGATTTAATATTTTCTTTTTCTTTTTAGTTTAATATGTTTGCATACAAGTGCATATGGCCTCTTGCCAGTTGGTAATCAGGCCTGGGGTGGGGGGGTTGGTTTATTGTAGAGTTCTGTAATCTGTGGGGCGCGCCCCCCCGGGGGGGGCGCAACACCATCTCAAGGGGGGCGCGCACTCCACCCTAAAATCTTACTTTTGTTGGTCTTTTACTGTCCCTCATCGCAAGTCTTCACCCATTTCAAATGGGAATTTTTTATTGGAGAACTCCAGTAACAGAGGGTTGGAGGGGGGAGGGAGGGGGAATCGAAGGGGCGAGACGTGCATGCTTTTGTCATGTTAAGAGCTAACAGTTCACCATCCCAGGAGGGGGTTAATTGGCAGAGCTGAAATGCTTTATCTGCAGTGGGAGGCAGGAAATCTCCTCTGCTAAAACCAAAAGCAAACGAACAGACAGTCCTGTTCCAGGCAGTCCTGTTACTTACCCTTCGATTTCATAGCAGAGGAGACTCCTTGCCTCCCACTGCAGCTGAAATGACTGACTGTTACTTTCTTTCAGTTTTAGCAGAGGAGACATCCTGCCTCCCGCTACAGCTGAATCATTTCAGCTCTACGAATTTAACACCGTCCTGGGAGGGTTAGCTCTTAGCAGAAAGGAGACAAAGGGGTCGATTCCAATTCGGGCCGGAAAAAGCACCGACCGACTCGGATCCGGAAATTATACCGACCGACACGTACCTGTGGCGCCCGACACGCCAAGTACGATGCAATGCGTGCAAAATCCGACCGACACGTACCGAACCCAAGTCGAACGACCGAGCCGCACGGAAAACAGCAATCCGGTCGGAAAAACACGCGAATCCAACCGACCGACACGCACCCGGAACAAATCCGACCGAAACGTACACGCGAACTCCAAACCGCAAAGTACGATGCAAGGCGCGAAAACCACGAGCGAGTCGGACGGAGGACAAGCCGTACGACCGACACGCATACAAAACCGAGCCGAAGCAACACAAAACACCGCGACCGACACGTACGCAGCATAGAAAACTGCACAAACACAGCGTGAACGAAACGGAGAATACCGTACGAGACAAATACAGGGTCCGACTCGGTCACAAGAACGTTTCCAACATGCACAGACAGTACAAAGGAAAAATCACACAAAAAAAGGCCAAACAAGCAATTACTAAGCCAATAAATACTGGGGGGGGTGGGGACAGAGAACAAAGACACACCCACAACTCCACCCATATAAAGGACACAAATCACAACCATGATCCTTTGCAAATGCCATTCCACTGCCAGCACCCAAGAGACAGCAACCACACACCCACAGCTCATCCCTCACACAAGCCACACACCATCAGCACACCAACAAATACCTACCTCACATACACCCAGCAAAACACACACTCACACACCCTCACCTGCACACCAACACACACATCACTCACCATCACCACCCATCACCATGCCCCCAAAGAAGAATCACAAGTTCCTAGATTGTGAATTGGAAGTCATGGTAGACGAGATCCTCAGGGTAGAGCCACAGCTGTTTGGCACACTGGTCCAACAGACCCCCATCTCCCAGAAAACCAAGATGTGGGAGAGGATCATCAACAGGGTGAACGCACAATCACCATGTCTGCGCACAAAGAGCGACATCCAGAACAGGTGGTATGACGTGCGCAGGAGGGTACGGGACCTGCTCAAGAAAGACTACATCATCAGCCAACACACCGGCAGTGGCCCTCCTGCCAAGCCAATATACCTCAGGCCCTGGGAGGAGAAGGTGCGGGCCATCCTTCCGCCAGTGAGCGTATATGGACTAGAGAACATCCCAGAGCCTGGTGAGTACACAACAAATGTACACAATATACTGCCACAAAACACACACACATCACTGTCAAGGGGAGAGCCAAACCATGCACTCATAGCAATTACTTAGCAACCAGAACAGAATCAACCCAAAATGTGTATGTCAGTCAGATAAACACAACACATGCCATCAAAAAAGTCACATCCAACTGTGCCATCACATGTACAAACACAACTACAACTACAACTACAGCTAGGCAGTGGCACAAATAGAACTAACAAACACATCCAGACATGTAGCCACCACAACAACACCAACACACAGTGAAGACCACTCAAAGGAAGGAATTCTGTGTATGCTGGCCAAGTCAGTGTAGCCAATAGCATCATGGGAGTCGCAGTCACACATATTGCCCCCCCACAACTGTCCCATCAACACCACCATGAACCATGCGCACATCACAGGGAGTGGAGAAGGACTCACAAGATGGCTGACACTGGCAACTGCTGTGGGGAGCACAAGGCCCTGCTGGGAACTGTGCACCAACAAACAGCAGGACACCACTGACTGACATCCTGAGAGACAACTTCCACTCCCTGCAATGCAAGCACGTTCCATGGTGGGATATCTGGCTGGCTAGGTGGGAAGGAGGACTTGCAGCACTGACCATAGTCACAAGCACCTCCCCTCACACCCCCCCCTCAACACAAACTCCACAGAACCCACCTGGTAGAATGCAATGCCTCACATCCTAACTCAATATCCCACAAAGAACCACCACCCTGGGTTATGTTGTGTGAAGCACAGGGACACTCTTGGGACTGTTAGCCAAACAACTGCCAGGACAACACTCCCAGCCATCCTGTCAGCACAGCCAGCCCACCCCACAGGGAAGCAGAGTCAAAAGGAAGGAAGCATGGGCATGCTGGGAAGGGGGTGGAGGCAATAGCATGATGGGAGTCGTAGTCACTGATATTGGTCACCCCCACAACTGTCCCATCAACACCACCCTGAACCATGCTCACATCACAGGAAGTGGAGAAGGACTCACAAGATGGCTGACACTGGCTACTGCTGTGGGGAGCACAAGGCCCTGCTGGCAACTGTGCACCAACAAACAGCAGGACACCACTGACTGACATCCTGAGAGACAACTTCCACTCCCTGCAATGCAAGCACGTTCCATGGTGGGATATCTGGCTGGCTGGGTGGGAAGGAGGACTTGCAGCACTGACCATAGTCACAAGCACCTCCCCTCACACCCCCCTCAACACAAACTCCACAGAACCCACCTGGTAGAATGCAATGCCCCCATCCTAACACAAGATCCCACAAAGAACCACCACCCTGGGTTATGTTGTGTGAAGCACAGGGACACTCTTGGGACTGTTAGCCAAACAACTGCCAGGACAACACTCCCAGCCATCCTGTCAGCACGAGCCAGCCCACCCCACAGGGAAGCAGAGTCAAAAGGAAGGAAGCATGGGCATGCTGGGAAGGGGGTGGAGGCAATAGCATGATGGGAGTCGTAGTCACTGATATTGGTCACCCCCACAACTGTCCCATCAACACCACCCTGAACCATGCTCACATCACAGGAAGTGGAGAAGGACTCACAAGATGGCTGACACTGGCTACTGCTGTGGGGAGCACAAGGCCCTGCTGGCAACTGTGCACCAACAAACAGCAGGACACCACTGACTGACATCCTGAGAGACAACTTCCACTCCCTGCAATGCAAGCACGTTCCATGGTGGGATATCTGGCAGGCTGGGTGGGAAGGAGGACTTGCAGCACTGACCATAGTCACAAGCACCTCCCCTCACACCCCCCCTCAACACAAACTCCACAGAACCCACCTGGTAGAATGCAATGCCCACCATCCTAACAAAAGATCCCACAAAGAACCACCACCCTGGGTTATGTTGTGTGAAGCACAGGGACACTCTTGGGACTGTTAGCTAAACAACTGCCAGGACAACACTCCCAGCCATCCTGTCAGCACAGCCAGCCCACCCCACAGGGAAGCAGAGTCAAAAGGAAGGAAGCATGGGCATGCTGGGAAGGGGGGTGGAGGCAATAGCATGATGGGAGTCGTAGTCACAGCTCTACATCCCCCACCACATGGCCCAGCAAGCTCACACTCACGCATGCACATCCCACAGAGAGTGGAAAGGCCCATTAAAGATGTCTGACACTGTTGCTGTGTCGTGGGGAGCACAAGGGCATGCTGGGAACTGCACACCAACCAACAGCAGGACACCACTGTCAGCCATCTTGCCATTGCTCACACACCCACACATACTGAACTCCCCACAAAAGCAAGTAAGTATGGGAATGCTGGCAAGTGGGGTGGAGGCAATAGCATGATGGGAGTGGCAGTCACAGATATTGGTCACCCTCACAACTGGCCCATCAACACCACCCTGAACCATGCTCACATCACAGGGAGTGGAGAAGGACTCACAAGATGGCAGACACTGGCTACTGCTGTGGGGAGCACAAGGCCCTGCTGGCAACTGTGCACCAACAAACAGCAGGACACCACTGACTGACATCCTGAGAGACAACTTCCACTCCCTGCAATGCAAGCACGTTCCATGGTGGGATATCTGGCTGGCTGGGTGGGAAGGAGGACTTGCAGCACTGACCATAGTCACAAGCACCTCCCCTCACACCCCCTCAACACAAACTCCACAGAACCCACCTGGTAGAATGCAATGCCCCCCATCCTAACACAAGATCCCACAAAGAACCACCACCCTGAGTTATGTTGTGTGAAGCACAGGGACACTCTTGGGACTGTTAGCCAAACAACTGCCAGGACAACACTCCCAGCCATCCTGTCAGCACAGCCAGCCCACCCCACAGGGAAGCAGAGTCAAAAGGAAGGAAGCATGGGCATGCTGGGAAGGGGGTGGAGGCAATAGCATGATGGGAGTCGTAGTCACTGATATTGGTCACCCCCACAACTGTCCCATCAACACCACCCTGAACCATGCTCACATCACGGAGTGGAGAAGGACTCACAAGATGGCTGACACTGGCTACTGCTGTGGGGAGCACAAGGCCCTGCTGGCAACTGTGCACCAACAAACAGCAGGACACCACTGACTGACATCCTGAGAGACAACTTCCACTCCCTGCAATGCAAGCACAGTCCATGGTGGGATAACTGACTGGCTGGTTGGGTGGGAAGGAGGGCCGGCTGCCAACCAAACACAACCAATGCAGACCATGTTCACACCCCAAAAAATACATAGAAATGCCCAAATAATGCAGGACAATGTGCCACACCAATATCAACCCCTGACTGTGACGACTTAGGACAATGCAATGTACAGGCCCGCACCCAGAGGCACAGTCACAACTGTCATGTGTGTCAACGATTGATGCCTGCAGAAACATAACATACATTGTGTGTGTCTCCCAAAAACAGGTGATGATGGGGACGCAGCAGCAGACGCTGAGGAGTCCCAGTCCCAAGAGGATGCGGAGCTCACTGGCGTCGTACAGCCTCTGCCCTCCTCGGACGAAGAAGACCAACCTGGCACATCCGGTGCAAGTCTACATGCAGCACCAGCAGGACCACCAGCTGCAGCACCAGCAGGACCACCAGCTGCACTCCCTGCACCCATCCCTCCAACGACTGTCACCACAAATACCATCCCTGCCGACATGGACAGAACAAGGAGCAACACCAGCACAGGGACCCTGGACCAACCTGGGGCCATGCACACCACCACCACCACCAACCCCCAAGGTGGACCAGGGTCATCTGTGCGTGCCACTGCACGCACTGCACATGTCAGCAGGGGTGGTGGGAGGGGTGGGAGACAGAGGTCGCTGCTTGCAGAGGTTGCTGGTGTGCATGATGACCCACAACTGGTACGCATAGCTGATGCGTACCAGTCCAGCACCGGAGACCTCAGCCAGGTAGTGGGGCTCCTCAGAGACATGAAACAGCAGCAGGCTGCCCATCATGCCCGCTTGGACTCTCACATGTCCCACGTGGAGTCACACATGTCCCGCGTGGACTTACACATGTCCCGCATGGAGTCCAAGTGGGATGCACTGCATGAGATGACGGCGGTGCACAGGGACATTTTACAATGCCTCCGCCAGATGAACAGCAACCAGTCCACACCTCCCTGTGTGCCAACAACATCTGGTGCTGCCCAAACTGCAACTGCCACAGGGAGGGAGGATGACTCTGGCGGAGAGTCCCCTGCACCGCAGCAGCCTGTACTTGAGGGGCCCCCCCCCAAGAAGAGGGGTCGTCCGAAGAGGGGCAAGTGAGAGGCCGATGGCCAAGCGCAACTCCCAGGAAGCCTGAACCTGTTCTGGATGTTCACCTTTGTGCACAGACTGTTCACCCTGTTGACGGCAACACTACTCCCACACATTGCATGGGGAGTACAAGTTGGACCAATGTGTCAGACAACTGTGGCCCCGATACTGGGGATTCTGTCTACCAGGACTTTCAATTCACCTAGGAACTTCTGATTGCAAGATTTATGTACAGCACTACCCATCCTATGCACTATTCACACAAATGTATCACAATAAACACACTAATACACCATACTTGCCTCTGTTGTGATTCCAACGTGGGTGCTGTTATGGGGATGATGAACTGCAAAATTACACTGTGTATGCGAACTGCAACAGCAAGTACAACACAGGCATGTGAGTAAAGGCAACGTGACACATATAAGGGAGACACACCACCAGGGCTACACAACACATACACACCTAGGCCATCTGACTCATTGCCTACACTGATGTTGCCAGGGAAGACGGTGCAATGCACAGACACCACACCCATTCCCAGTTGTAGTCAAGTAGCCCACAGGTGCAGTAAGCAAATGGCAGTCAAATGTGTGACCACAGACAACGCACATCACAAAGTGAAGCACAGGTTTATTACACAGTTGCAACATGTCGTAACCACTACAGATGCAAGGTAATCCCACCTGGCAGCGGGCACACAGTCAACAACTGTAGACGGAAGGAAGTCCATGGGTGTGGCGCACATCACCTGTAGGGACACAACAGCTACCAGCCTGGAAGTGCAATCACGTCGTCGGTGGACACAGTTGACCAAACGAATCTGAAAGTACCCTGTGAATGACAGAAATGACACACAGTCAAAAGCAATGGAGTACAGGACAGAACAGCAAAACTCATGCACAATACATGTTACAAGATACCCACCCAGAACCAAGTTAGCATGTCAACACTGTTGGGGAGTACAGCCCACCTGTAAGCACACATCGCAACACACATCCAGTCAAGTAGCCCATGGACACACTACAACAGCACCAGAGCACCACCTACACATCATGCCAACTCACATCATTGACATGACACCTCAGGATACTCACATTCAGCTAAAGAAGTTGGTGATGAGCTGTGTGCGGACATCACCCTCATCATCATCATCATCATCGTCACTAGCATCGTGGTCCAGGCCAGGATCCTCCACAGGTGGCGGATGTTGGTCATTGTCATCCTGGATGAGAGGCAACTCCTTCCGCACTGCCAGGTTGTGGAGCATGCAGCAGACGATGATAATCTTGCACACTTTCGCAGGGGCATATGGGAGGGACCCTCCGGTCTTGTCCAGGCAGCGGAAGCGGCTCTTCAGGAGACCAAATGTCCGCTCAATCACTCCCCTGGTCCGACCATGTGCCTCATTGTAGCGCATCTGGGCTGGTGTCACAGGGTTCCTGAGGGGTGTCAGCAACCACGGCATGTTGGGGTATCCCGAGTCACCTACGGACAGACAAGTGCACATTAGCTGACTTGGAAAAGTGGGCGGAATACTACAGATCAGATCAAACACAATGGCACAAAGTCAGTACACACCGACAAGCCAGGCACGCTGGTTCTGCATCTGTGCCATCATCCTGGGGATGCGACTACTCCTCATCACAAAGGCATCGTGTGCTGAACCAGGGAAACAGGCACACACGTGTGTGATGGTCATATCTGCGAGACACACCACCAGTGCATTGACCGAGTGGTAGTGCTTGCGGTTCCTGTAGGCCTGCTCCTGGGCCTGTGGTGGTACCAAAGCCACATGTGTCCCATCAATGGAGCCAATGACATGCGGCATCCTCCCCAGGGCATAAAAGTCACTCTTCACGTCAGTGAGTCGTCGCAGTCTAGGGAAATAGATGTACCGGTTCAGGAATAGCAACATTGCCGCCAAAACATCGCGGAGCACATGGCTCAACATGGTCTGTGACATCCTACCAGCAGTCGCCACAGTATGTTGGAAGGTACCGGTGGCAAAGAAGTGTAGGGCTGCCATCACCTTCACCTTGGGGGTCAGCGCTGTAGGATACTGCCGGCCAGGCTGCAAATGTGGGGACAACTGCACTGCCAAATCCTCAATTAGCTGCCTGGTGAAGCGGTACCGTCGGATGCTGTCCCGTTCCACCATCGTTGCCAGGTCTGGGAATGGTCGATGGACAGCAGGAGCCCTGCAGTGCAGAGGAGAAGTAAGCAAGATTGTCAGTCACCCCACATATGCGGCATTGAACACACTCAATATCCCAACATACATCATTATGAGGCACAACTACATGAAGTGTGCAGTTCCGTAAGGACATGTATGGTACATACATGGCCAACATCTGTCAACACGGTCCAACAGGTGGCATCAATTAGTCCCAGGTTGGCCCATTGGATATCATGAGGCCGTGTCACAGTTCCCATCTCCTGCTGCCGTGTCACAATCACCCCCCACAGTGACATGTGAGGACAGATGTGCCTCAGGCACCACAGCTCAACGACAGGTACATTCCCAGGGACCCTGTATTGCCACATGGACACTGGCATTACATGGAGTATCATGTATACACCACAGCAAAACAACCATGACCCCCACAGGTAGTGGTCCCACTTGCCACGGCAGGACAGACATGGACGTCTGTGACACACACACGCACAACATCAAAGTCCATGCACACACAACGTGGATGTGGAGACTCTCCCATTGTGCACATGAAATCAGACATTGTAAACACTACATGCACAAAGACTGTGGAGGACCATCACTATTGTGCCACTGGGACACCCTGGCTCAAACATACCGTCCCACAAGGGACTCACGGGGTATGTGACATGACATACACATACACCACCGTGAAATGTGACCATGGCACATGCACAGATATGAACAGTTGCACATCACAGTGGTCATGTACACGTAACACCCAGGATCCTGTCCCCATGAACACGTGCACAGCCTGGGGGTGGCTGCCCACAGGTGACACCCACAGGACAACATGTACACCAACATACACACAATAGGAAATGCAGCCTTACATGCCTTATGATAAAGTTTGGACAGGCTGTCGTGATGTAGGTGTGCCCCTCACTCCCTGGGAGCTATCTGTGGCTGGCATATGTCCATCTGAGACAGGCATGCTGACATATGCCAGTCACATGTACAGTGATGCGTTGAACAGCAATGGACCGATCGGTGCTCCCGGCCGGCCCATTGCATTCAATGTGTGCGGGTACGCGTTGTACCCCTGTACGCGTTGTACCCCTGTACGCGTTGTACCCCTGTACGCGTTGAACTGCAATGGACCGATCGGTGCCCCCGGCCGGCCCATTGCATTCAAAGTGTGCGGGTTTGCGTTGTACCCCTGTACTCGTTGTACTGCAATGGACCGATCGGTGCCCCCGGCCGGCCCATTGCATTCAATGTGTGCGGGTACGCGTTAGTACCCCTGTACGCGTTGTACTGCAGTGGACCGATCGGTGCCCCCGGCCCATTGCATTCAATGTGTGCGGGTACGCGTTGTACCCCTGTACGCGTTGTACTGCAATGGACCGATCGGTGCCCCCGGCACATTGCATTCAATGTGTGCGGGTACGCGTTATACCCCTGTACGCGTTGTACCCTGTGCAGCGTTGAACTGCAATGGACCGATCGGTGCCCCCGGCCGGCCCATTGCATTCAATGTGTGCGGGTACGCGTTGTACCCCTGTACGCGTTGTACTGCAATGGACCGATCGGTGCCCCGGCCGACCCATTGCATTCAATGTGTGCGGGTACGCGTTATACCCCTGTACTGCAATGGACCGATCGGTGCCCCCGGCCGGCCCATTGCATTCAATGTGTGCGGTGCACGCGTTGTACCCCTGTGCGCGTTGTACTGCAATGGACCGATCGGTGCCCCGGCCGGCCCATTGCATTCAATGTGTGTGGTACGCGTTGTACCCCTGTACGCGTTGTACCCCTGTACAGCGTTGAACTGCAATGGACCGATCTGTGCCCCGGCCGGCCCATTGCATTCAATGTGTCGTGGTACGCGTTGTACCCCTGTACGCGTTGTACTGCAATGGACCGATCGGTGCCCCGGCCGGCCCATTGCATTGAATGTGTGCGGGTACGCGTTGTACCCCTGTATGCGTTGTACTGCAATGGACCGATCGGTGCCCCGGCCGGGCCATTGCATTCAATGTGTCGGGTACGCATTGTACCCCTGTACGCGTTGAACTGCAATGGACCGATCGGTGCCCCGGCCGGCCCATTGCATTCAATGTGTGCGGGTACGCGTTGTACCCCTGTACGCGTTGTACTGCAATGGACCGATCGGTGCCCCGGCCGGCCCATTGCATTCAATGTGTGCGGTACGCGTTGTACCCCTGTACGCGTTGTACCGCAATGGACCGATCGGTGCGCACCCATTGACAATGGCCTTGCCTGGCAACGGACGCGTTTTCGAATTTCGAACGAGTCGGTTGCTGGAAATTCAGTTGGTCACCCACAACAATGTTGCAAAATCATGTATGTCATGAAGTTGAAGATTTGAAGGATGCTGTGGGCGTGTTTTGGTGCTGCTATTCCATGGATTGGCCAGATTCAGAAGATGCAAACGACTTGGACCTATCACTTTGGACACAAGGGACAGTATCTGCCTCTCCAGCACATATATATTGCTGGCTGTTCCCCTGAGAGCTCAATTGCCTGCACTACATGCTCCAGGACGACATCTGCCACTGCACTGCTGCTGTCTCTGCCCCTCTGGACCCTGCAATGGCACGTACTGTGGAGAGAGCCCCAGCCTTCAGCCTTGAGGAGAACCAGGCCCTGCTGGACAGCCTACTTCCACAGTACAGCAAGCTGTATGGGACACCAGGGGAGCAGGTGAGTGTTCTGTGCACTGCCTTTCTGAATGTGCATATTGTCTGACTAGCAAGGCTGAAAGTCTAGCAGGCTCACTGAGTAGTTGTCACCCCCCATAGTGTGTAGTGACATGCACTGGACAGGTATGGTGCAGTGACAGTGCATTTGAACAAGGTTTTACTTCCCATGCAATGATACCATGTAGTGACGTCTGGCAAACTGTCCATGGGCAGCTTTGCACTGCCTGTGTACATCATGTGCCCCTGTGATTGAGACATGTATATACAACTGTGTCATGCACGGATATGTTGCATGTGTAGTAATGGCCTTTTCACTTTGTCATCCTGACAGGTTAATGCCCATCTGAAGCAGGGGATCTGGAAGGACATCGTCCGGGCTGTCCGGTCCGTGGGGGTCTACAAGCGCCGGATCCGCAACTGCCAGAAGAGGTGGCAGGACCTTCGGGGCTGGACCCGGAGGATTGCACGGGTCCAGCTGAAGCTGTCGCCTCCTCGCAGGAGGGGCGGAACACGGACCCTGACCCCCACATGCTCCAGATCCTGGCGGTGGTGTTTCCAGACCTGGATGGGCAGCTGAAGGCCAGACAGCAGCAAGGAGGGGTGAGTCAAAGACTGCACTGTGAACTCTGTATTACATGCTGTGTGCCCTCCTCTGGCCTGGTTCAACTGCCACAGTGCAGCAGTCATGTTGTGCAGGAGCCATGTCCCTCTATTGTGCACTGCCCACTGCTCATCTGATAACCAGGTGTGGCCCTTACATTCAGGGAATTGTGTCACTTGGGACTGTGTCCTTGCAGTTTGCTTCACTAAAGGTGGGGGACAGCATCTGTTTCCCTAACTCTGTTGTGGGCATCATGGGTGGGTCCATTGTTCACACTACGCCTGTGTTCGGACATGTAATCTGCGTGTTGCTTTGATATGTGGTCCACTTGCTGAGCTGAGCCACCACATGTGCCTGGGGTATGTGGCACACGCCCATGCAGCGGGTGGGAACAATGTTTGGGCCCCAGGAGTGTGCAGATTACGTGTGTCACACATACATAGCCAGCTATCCACTGTCCAGGGCTCATCCCTCATTCATGTGGAGCAGGACAGTCATGCCTACTCCAGGCCATGCAATGCACTCTGTACTCCCACTCCCGTGTATCAGCTGACACATTGTGCGCAGTGATTTGACCCCTCAGGTGTCTGCCTCTGTGTCAGTGTGCTGTGGATTAGTTGCCAGGACTGCTGGGGTGTTTCTTGGTAGGGACTCAGCATGCCCCTGGAGATGTGACCATAGGAGACGATACTTGTGTGTCACATAGGTGTTTGATCAGCTGCCCGTGCAGACTGGGCTATGCAAATGTGAAGTTCAGGCAGCTGTTCCCCATTCACAGCAGATTGTGAGGGGCTCAGGTTCAGAGGGTAGTGTCACAGGTCTCCCATATGTCCAATAGGTATGACCTGGACAGATGAGGGTTAAGATGATGTGTTGTGTGGGGGATGTACATGTGCACTTGTGCAGCTCCAGGACTTGCATTCCCCATGACCTACTATTGTGACACAGTGCATAGTGTTGTTGTCTGGCTGCCAAGTCATACATCACTGAGACAGTGATGTATGACTTACCAGTCATGCCTCTGCCATGGCATGTGTCTACTTATTGGTGATCCTGCAGGGGAGTGACATGTGCTACATGCACACCATTGTGGCGATGGCTATCAGGACATGGGTGCATCATGGTGTCTGTCGCTGGTATGCATCACATGCATTTCCTATTTGACTCTGGGCATCCCTTTCATCCGGAAACCTGTACTGACTCAGTGGCAAGAGCTGTGATGTGTGCATGTCCACATGCCACACCGTGTCCTCTGCACTGTCCAACTACTGTGTACTTGGTGCATGTGTCCACACTGGGGTGTTGCAATCCAACAGACACCAGACAGATGGGTGCAAGGCCATGTGGGATGTGAGTGCCATGCTTGGCATCAGACTGACAATTGGCTTCTCCTGTTCAGTTAGGGCACTTTTAGCAATGTACAACTAATGATGCCAGGGCTTGCTCTGTAATGTGCTGTGCTCACAGTGGTGTGTGCGTTTGGTGCAGGTGACTGATGTCTGTCTGTTTCCCCATTGTTTGCAGATACATCCACGGCCACGGAAGGGGACAGCTCCACGGACCAGGAGGAGCCAGAGAGCCAGACTGGGTCAGCAGCCGAGCAGTGGTCGTAGGGACCCAGTGGCACGGAGGGCGAGGGGAGCCACACCGAGGAGTCCTCAGCAACATCCACCTCAGCTGAGGACCAGAGCAACTCGGAGGATGACTCCCTTATGGAGGCGGGTGTCAGCAGCCACCACACCCCAGCTAGTGTTGCTGTCCCCGCCACCACCAGCACCACCACCGCCCTCCCATCGGCTCCCATTCCCCAGGTCCGTGGAGGCTCCCATGTTCGGGAGCGTGTCTCCTTTGGGCCAGGCACCGCACCCCCTGCCCCTGTGTCCCCTGCTGCCCTGAGTGAGGAGTCTGTGTACCTCCTTCACCAGCTCCATGTAGGGCAGACAGCCATGCTGAGTGTCCTCCATGCGCACACCGCTCTGTTGACTCAGCTGGTGTCGTTCATGGAGGGCATCTCATCGGGCATGTCTGACCTACAGAGGGGCAATAGGTCCATGGACTCCTCCCTGACGGCAGCAGTGTCCCTCCTCAGACAGTCCTCACCCCTCCTGCCTCTGCTCCATCCACACTCCCCAGCACCTTACCCGTCCCAAGCACACACACACCGGCACAGGCACACACCAGCACACACACGTCCAGCACACAGACACACACGCCACAAACAAAACGCACACGCACGGTCAGGGGACTGAAACCAGACTCACAGGGGATGGGGCCCTGGTACACACACACGCATCCATGGGCACTGTGCAGTCCTCAGTTGCCTCTCCCTCCAAAACACCCTCCCTTGCCTCACCTGCAACCCCAAAGACCCAGCGCCTCTTCCTCAGTGACCTCGGCCTCTTCCCCTCCGATCCAGCTGCTCCAGCATCCAGGGGGAAGAGAAGCCCCCCACACGGAGCAGAGTGCCCCTCGCCCCCGGACACCCTCCCCCAGGCGCAGACAGACTGAGGCCCCCACCCGCAAGTCCCCCCGGAGTGGTAAGAGCAAGACCCCGCCACCGCCCTGCAGCTCAAGCACCAGGTCTCCTTCCTCCATCCCTCAGGCCCCCACTCCACAGGTGCCCCCACCACACCCTGCCCCAGGTTCCCCCACCCACAGATATACCATCCCCAAGAGGATCCGGCCTTCTCCCCTGGCACTTGCTCTCCCGGCACCACACCCCCGCTGCGCTTGTCTGTCCAACTGATGTGGTGAGAGGTCCTCCCCCTCTGTCCAGCCCACCTTGCCTGTTCCCCATTCTCCTCCCCTGGTGGTAGGCACTGCAGTGGAGTCCACTACCACCCTGTCTGACTTGGGCACTGCAGTGGCGGACCTGTCCACTCCATCTGCAGGGTCCACTGCAGTCGTGCCGGCACCCACAACATCTGAGTCATGCCCCCCAGTTGTGCAGGCACACACCATGTCAGACACCTCCACTGCAGTTGTCAGTGGCTCTCCAGCACCCACCACCCCTTCCCTGCTTCCTCCTGGTGAGCCCTGATCCTGTCCCTGCGGTGCCTGGCCTACCCCCCCGGTTGCCCCTCCTAGTGGATTGTCCCTGGTTTTGTGCAGGCATGCGTAGGGTGACATCTGCCACTGTCACCCTGTTTGGACTTTTACAATGGACTGGCCATTGGCCTTTGTGTTTTTTCTGGACTTTGTTTTCATTCCACACATATGCTGAATAAAGCAACTTTCTGTTCTCTAGTGCTTATGCTTCTGATGTACATGTTGTTGATGATGCTAACCATGCCCTTGCTGCAGTGATGGTGATATTTGGTCTCATGATAATGAAGTGTTACTGTGCAGGAACCCATGTGGTCCAGGGGAATGTGTCCTATCCTGTGGTGTATCCATGTCATCCATAGCAGCATCTGAGGGTGTCATGTGTTCAGTATTTGGCAATGGGATTTCCTACTTAGATTAGCTATTTCACATCTGTGGCTTCCACCCCTGCACATCTGTTGTGCCTGCCATTGTTCAATTCGTCTACTTCCCTGACCGTGTGGCCATCTCCACTGGACATGCAGGTTTGGGCATCAATGGGGAAGGACTCATCTGTGTTGTCAGTGCAACATTGCTATACAAGTGTGTTGGATCTGTGCTGATGATTCCGTTGGCACTTCCATGACCAGGCTGATGTTACGGGAGCCCTCATTTGGTGCTAATTGTTGATTGTGTGACCAAGTGCTCAGCTGACATGATGGGGCCCTACTGAGGCAACATATGGCACAGCTTTCCTCACACAGGAGTGGAGTCCCCTCATGGCAGTGTGTACTCCTGTGACATTGCCTGCGCCCAAGGTGTGTGTTGTATGTGCATGTCTGTGTGTTCACTTCCGTTTAGCTGTGCATGCTGTGATCCCTAGTGTTGTACCTGTTTGTGATGCTAGCTGAGTTGACCTATGTTCCCCCAAAGTCTTCTCCCTGGGTTCTCTGTGATGTGGGTGCATGGCACATTACTGGTCATCAGGGTGTCACCCATAGGTGTGTTTGCTGTCAGGGCTGAGTTTGTGTGCAGACGCAGATGGGTCACAGTCAGGTTTCCCCTTGGCACTTGTTGTTTGCCCCTGTCATGTGATTTCCAGTTTGTGTTATCTTTCAGTGATTGTGACACGTTGTGTGTGTGACTGCTGGCACTCCTCAGGGTCCGGGCTGCAATGTTGGTTGTTGTCTATGTGTGTTCTTTGTGGGTGACCTTGGCTTCTTCATTGGTGTGTGACTGTGGATGGGATCCCATTGGTTGGTGTGGTATTTCCGTCATGTCCATGTACAGCGTAGTGTGCAGTGTGTCAGACATTCAGGAGTCTTGTTGAGTGGCCATGTGTGATGTGTTTCTGCACCTTGGTTCCCACCCACCACCCTGGAATAGTCATGGGTGCATGTGCAATGTCACCAGTGCATGTGTACTTCACTGCTGCACATTGTTGGAGGTCGAGGGGTGTGGTGTTGAGTGTGTGCAGATGAGAGTTGTTGCCCGGCTAGGCCCCTGCCTCCATGTTGGCCTTGGCTTACTGGCCATGCTGATTGATTTGTGCTTGTGTAGGTGTGATGGTAGTTAGTTGCTCAGGACACATGACTGTGGTTCACAGTGTGAACCACATTTAGCTTTGTCATCACAGTGGGATTGTAATGCAGCCCAGGGTCAACACATTGTGGGGGCCCTGGGGGTGGTGCTGTGGTGTGTCTGTGTCTTGCTGTGTCAGTTGCTGTCCCTACGTGCCTGTGTGACATGTGTGATTTGTGCTCCCTCTCATCTGACAATGCCTGCTTGCCCACATAGGGGATTTGGATCCATGAGTTACCTTTGTGTGGCACTGTATGCACATCTGTATGATTGGTATTCAGGTCTCCTCATGTGTTGTGTGGTTGCCTGGGGACACTGGCACCCCCCCCCCCTCACCTGTTGTGTATGATGTGCAGTGTGGGTCTGCCTGTTTGTGTTTGTGCATCTGCACCACTGCATTGGCATATCTTGGGTGTGCCATTGGCTGTATGTAGTTTTGTGGGTTTCCCCTGCTGTCCCTGGGACTCCTAGGTCATCGGTCAGCACAATGATCATGGTTTGTGTGTCCCATTGCTGCCATGGTATGGTATCTGTTCACCCCACATCTGCAGTCTCCACAGGGTATCTGCATTTGTGTGCCCATTGGTGAAAATATGTGGGTCTGCATTCTGATGGTCACTTCTGTCATTGTGTCATTGATGAATGTTGACGGTGTCAGCCCATATGGGTGTTGTTTGTCTGCACATGGCCAAAGGTATGTCTTATTTGCACTGCAGTATTTGGCTCCCCCAATTTATGTTGCAATGGGACACATACACTACTTTGCCACTGATGTGTTTTTTGTTCTGTGACTAGGAATCATCCATGCAGTTTGGCATTTGCACCTCTTTCTTTGTCAACACTTACGTTTTGGTCACTGTGATGATGGGGGTTTGGACCCCATTGCCACAATGTTCAAAATGTGCTTCAGCTATGGACCCCACACTTACATTTTGGTCACTGTGATGATGGGGGTTTGGACCCCATTGCCACAATGTTCAAAATGTGCTTCAGCTATGGACCCCACACTTACATTTTGGTCACTGTGATGATGGGGGTTTGGACCCCATTGCCACAATGTTCAAAATGTGTTTCAGCTATGGACCCCACACTTACATTGTGGTCACTGTGATGATGGGGGTTTGGACCCCATTGCCACAATGTTCAAAATGTGCTTCAGCTATGGACCCCACACTTACCTTTTGGTCACTGTGGTGATGGGGGTTTAGACCCCATTGCCACAATGTTCAAAATGTGCTTCAGCTATGGACCCCACACTTACATTTTGGTCACTGTGATGATGGGGGTTTGGACCCCATTGCCACAATGGTCATGGCCTGCTTGCATTGTGGGTGCCACACACATATATGTGTGGCACATGTGCTAGGGGGTCACATTGTATGTTCAAAGTCATGTTCGGTGTTGTAGGCATTTGACACAGTCTACACACGCTTGTCATGGTGTTGGGGGATGTCTTCTTCTTGCATTCCCTAGGTTGTGGTGTGCTGGTTGTGTCATGCATTGTCCATCCTATGAGTGGGGGTGGTAGTAGTGGTTGGCATCCAGCCCCCTGGCTGAGGGTGGTAGTAGTGGTAGGCATCCAGCCCCCTGGGTGTGGGTGGCAGTAGTGGTAGGCATCCAGCCCCCCTGGCTGAGGGTGGTAGTAGTGGTAGGCATCCAGCCCCCTGGCTAAGGGTGGTGGTAGGCATCCAGCCCCCCCTGGGTGTGGGTGGTAGTAGTGGTAGGCATCCAGCCCCCCCTGGGTGAGGGTGGTAGTAGTGGTAGGCATCCAGCCCCCCCTGGGTGAGGGTGGTAGTAGTGGTAGGCATCCAGCCCCCCCTGGCTAAGGGTGGTGGTAGGCATCCAGCCCCCCCTGAGTAGGGGTGGTGGTAGTGGTAGGCATCCAGCCCCCCATGAGTAGGGGTGGTGGTAGTGGTAGGCATCCAGCCCCCCATGAGTAGGGGTGGTGTTGGTGGTAGGCATCCATCCCCCTATGTGTGGGGATGGTAGTAGTGACAGGCATCCAGCCCCCCCTGAGGAGGGGTGGTGGTAGTGGTAGGCATCCAGCCCCCCCTGGCTGAGGGTGGTAGTAGTGGTAGGCATCCAGCCCCCCCTGGCTAAGGGTGGTGGTAGGCATCCAGCCCCCCCTGGGTGAGGGTGGTAGTAGTGGTAGGCATCCAGCCCCCCTGGGTGAGGGTGGTAGTAGTGGTAGGCATCCAGCCCCCCTGGCTCAGGGTGGTAGTAGTGGTAGGCATCCAGCCCCCCTGGGTGAGGGTGGTAGTAGTGGTAGGCATCCAGCCCCCCTGGCTAAGGGTGGTGGTAGGCATCCAGCCCCCCTGGGTGAGGGTGGTAGTAGGGGTAGGCATCCAGCCCCCCATGGGTGAGGGTGGTAGAAGTGGTGGGCATCCAGCCCCCCCTGGGTGAGGGTGGTAGTAGTGGTAGGCAACCAGCCCCCTGGGTGAGGGTGGTAGAAGTGGTGGGCATCCAGCCCCCCTGGGTGAGGGTGGTAGTAGTGGTGGGCATCCAGCCCCCCTGGCTCAGGGTGGTGGTAGGCATCCTGCCCCCTGGGTAGGGGTGGTGGTGCGCATTCAGGCCCCTGTGTGCATATGTGGCATTGGTGATGGGCATCCCGCCCCTATGGTGCTGCTGTTGCTGGTGTAAGTATATTCTGCATCCCTCTGTGTGTGTGTGATGTGTCGTGTACGTGTTGTATGTGTTTTGTGGTTGGTGTCTGACTTACCTTCTGCGCCGTACGCGTCCGTGCCTGTTCCGGTAGTAAATGTAGAATATTGGTATGATCGGGACGAAGGGATTCATGGTTGGTTCGTGTCGTTCGTCCTTCTCGTTGCTTCGCGTCGTCCTCGTCGCTTCGCGTCGTCCTCGTCGCTGGCGTGTTCGTCTCGTAGCCGTGGATCGTGTTGTGGCGCGAATCGGAGCTTATGTGCGCCTCTCCCGGATGCTTTCACGTGCCGTGCGTAGCGACGGGTTCGGCGCGTACGGAAAGCGCATCGTACTTGTTCGGCCGGACAGAGCTGCATTTTCCCTTCCGTGCGACTCGATTCAGCGTTTCCGGATTCGCCTCGGTCGGGGAACAGGACCTGGTTTGGGTGAGTACGGCTCGACCGGATTCTGTGCTGTTGTGCGCATCGTACTTACTCGTTCGGTGTGCTGTACGGATCGGTCGGGAAACAGGCTTTCGCATGGCTTTTTTCCCGACCGAATGGTATTGGGTGCGCCTCCGACCGAGATCGGAATCGGCCCCAACGTTTCTTTTAAAATTACACAGGCAGGCGCGCAACGCCCACAGGGCTAAAAGGGCTTCAAGTTGCCAAAAGAAAAATGCCAGCCAGCCATGTGTTGTTTAAACAGCCTGCAAATTGCTTGTCTTGATACTAAAAATGCTTATAAATAAAGAAGTATGTATTCATTTGTAATGTGACTTTCTGTCTTTGTTCCCTTTTATTATCAGTCATGGATCATTCAGGCAGCCCTAGAACACAATTAAAAGTGCTTTCTATTTATATTTGCTGTTCAAAGTATGCACAGACAAGTGCTGATAATACAGCTTTAGGTGACTGCTTACTTTTGTACCGCCTAGGACATCAAATTAATGAGCTGGCAACCCTAATCATAAAACTGGAAGTTTGTTGCAAGATCAGCACATTTATTTTCTCCACACTGATCCCTGGTTAATGCCATAATAGCAATAGTTTAACTTATATCTGAAACCCTACGCCGCCATCAATAACCTGCTGAGTTACTTCAAGTGTCTGGGAATGCACCCTGCATTCAGACAACTCGCTCCTCATTCTCGCCCTCCACTTTCACGCTCACCCTGCACACACAGAGATCACAATGCCCTCACACTGATCCCGATGCACTCACACCATTCACTCACTTACCCTGCACTCACAGTGATCACTCTGCACTCACAGTGCACTTGCGCTGTTCACCCTGTACCTCACCCTGCAGTCACATGAGCACACTACTCAACCTGCACTCATGTGACACTTCACTCACCTCAATCTGCAATCTCACTCAAATAAGCCCATACATTCATTCGTCCCACTTTGCACTTACATCCACACGCAAATTCATATGCTCCCCTCACTCACCCTGCAGTCACTCCTCTTACCCTACTCTCACACTGCTGCATGGCTCACCGTGCACTCACATGGGTACTCCTGCCACCCACACAGCGCAGAGGTTTAATGTGCCTGCTACAAAGAACATGTACCATTCAGATCAAAAATCTGAGTGTGTGTAAACAATGAGTAGTGCTATAAAAAAATGAAATGCTTGCCAGAAAGGTGTTATAGAGAGAAGAGGTGCATTGTTGGTGAGCGGTAGTGAGGAAATTCATGGAGAAGGAGGAAATGGGGGAGGGGGCGCCAAAACAAACTGTTACACTGTGTGCAACAAGTGCTAGGGCCAGCCCTGGCTGGGAGTGTTAGCCCCCATCCGAAGTTTGGGTATAGTTGCGCCCCTGTACACAAGTATGGGCATGTCGTGCCCCATCAAGGTTTTCGTCCTAAATTACAAAAGGACACATTTACATGCACTGCAATCCAGCCTTTCAGGGAGCCCCTTGAGAGAGGCAGCTCTGTTCTGGCTCTGATGGCCTTGAATAATTCCTAAACAGATTCTTGTAAATACCGTTTTGTTTCATTTCTTTTTAATGTGATTGATGTGAGAGAGTCTATTACTATTTGCAGAGAAATGTGTTTGTTTCATGCAACAACCATCAAAAAGTTTATTTTAGATTAAAACCGGTCCTCACATATGAGAAATTGGAGGATATCACAGATATTATTAGCTGTAGAATTAGTGGGCTGCTGCTTTGTTACAACAGTGAAAACACACATCGCTATCTCTGAATATTAGATGTAAACACTTTTAGAATTTCGACCATAGTGCCTGTGCACTGTTAGTAGCCTGGCTAAAGAGGGTATGGCTGAGCTGAAAGTGAATCATTTAAATTCAAAGCTGTTCTGAACAGGGGCCCCCAAAATAGTTTTGGCCCAGGGCACCCAAAATCCTTAAAATGTCCCTGCCACCACAAAGTCTGTCAGACAACATTGCTCTGATGTAAAATAGGCAACATCATTAATTTATTATCAGTTCTATATTTTTAAACATAAGCCCGACGTGTCCTAAACCCCCACTGCTTCAGGCAAGCAACTTATCGTACCACTAAGGAAATCTCAATTAGGTGTTCGTTCAGCGCCCTCTCTGTGGACTTTCACCTTTGTCTCCGAGCATTGGTGGGCAATTATCCCATTATAATGCTGCCTAAAACGTTTGTTATTGATTTCTAGAGAAGAATTGTTTCTCGTGTACCAACTTTGAGCTAGGGAGTGCTCGAAAAATCTGATAACACTGTCTCCCTTACAGTCACTGTTTTGGCTGAAAATGTCTGCAGAATATTCAGCTTTGAGAGAAACTGCTATCAAAACTCTCTTGCCTTTCAGCTCATCCTATTTATGTGAGATTGGGTTCTCAGCACTTGCGGTATTAAAGACTAAGTACCGTTCAAGACTGGATGTGGAGCACAACCTGAGAATGGCAGTAGCAAAAATCCATCCACAGATTGACCGTCTCTGTGGCGAAAAAACAGGCACACCCGTCACATTTATGTTGGTGGTGTTATTATTAATCTATGTCATGTGTAAAACAAAGCATCCTAGTAAAAACAATTTGCGCACATTTTATCTTGGAAAATTGTGTTTTGAGCTGTGTAATAAGCCTCTGTCATTTCCCCACACCCACTCACAAACCTGCAGTTTACTAAACACTCTTATTGTGTTGAACATTATTTGCCGGATATGGCGTGGCGGCCGATTATGTAGTGTACCAGATTCCAATAATTTCTGTCAGGTGTTTGGGTGGGGGGGCCCAACATCTAAAAAAATTCAGCTGGAGGGGCTCAACCTAAAAAAGTTTGAAGACCTATGGTTTATTGTGTACCACCAAGTGCCAGTCCATAACATATGTCCTCGTGCTATGCTAGAATACAGAATTGTCCTTCACGTGCTATCTAAATTTCTGTTGCATGCGGGGAATGTATATCTACTGTCTCTCTCTTTTACTGATGTAAATGCAAGGGAATAATTACCTACTGTTGGCCTGGAATGTGCGCGGCCTGGCCGGATGTGTCAAGCGACACAAAGTGTACCAATATTTACGTAGACACAAAATTGCCATAGCTTTACTTCAAGAGACTCATTTAACACAGCAAACACTGCAGTCGCTCAGTAAACGATGGAGGGGCATGACAATAGGCACGATTTACTCTAGCTATGCCAGAGGAGCCCTGATCTGGGTGGCACCAGGCATTCCACTACAGATAATGCACACACGCGTTGACCCTCCGGGCTGTTACGAGATATTAGAAGGCTCTCTAGATGGTCGCCCACTGTCCCTGGTTTCAGTTTATGCGCCTAACTCAGGGCAATCCACATTTCTTCAGACACTAACCCCAGCACTCCTTAGGGACCCCTCGGTACCTACTTATTGGGGGGACGACTACAATGGCGTGCCCAATCTTGTTCTTGACCGTTCCCGCCCTCCCCTCCCTGGAGCACAGGCTGTTGGGCTTGCACACAATATGTCCACCTGGGCCACACAGATGCAGTTGTTTGACGGATGGCGTGCAAAACATCCCACAGACCGTGTATATTCACATTACTCCACTCTCCATGACCTGTACACGCGAATAGATGCAATTTATTGCACGGAAATGGCACTAGCGCATGTAGCCCACGCTGATTACTTAGCTCGCACGATATCGGACCACAGTCCCCTGCAAATTCAATTAACTTGGGGCGCGTCCAGACCTAGCATACCAACTTGGCGCCTCCTTTTGGAGGCACTTCATGACTCTACTTTGAGCGCCACCATATTGCAGTCCATAACCTCATACTTCCAAACTAACAAGGGCACAGTCACACACGCCGGCATTGAATGGGACGCCCTGAAGGTTGTCCTGCGCGGGCAGGTCATACAGGCAGTATACGGTATCCGTATGACACTAACTAGGGAAATACAAGGGCTAGAAGTTGAGATACAACAGCAGGAACATAAGGTCCCCACGGAACCGCACATAATACCAGCACTTTCCAAAGCCAGACTAGCACACAAGGAAACATTGGATAAATTATGCGCCCTAAACTTCAAACAGTACTCGACTAGACGCCACGCGGAGAGTGACAAAGCAGGCAAGACACTTGCATGGTTGTTGAAAAGCAATCTCACGCAACCACCCATCACTGCAATATATACCCTGGAAGGTAACCTAGTCAACACACAGGAGCAAATAAATGAATCCTTCTATAAATATTATATGTCACTTTACAAGGCCCCAGTATCAGGTGACCCTCAGGCAATGCAACTTTTCCTAGAATAGGCGGCTCTTACACAAGTAACGCAAGCCCAATATACAGAGCTGGAATCCTCGCTCACGGAGGCCGAAATTTCGAACACCATCAAACAGCTAGCTAGAGGTAAAACCCCAGGAATGGACAGTTGGCCCACGGAATTCTATGCTACGTACTCAACCCAGCTGGCTCCCCGGTTGCTCACTATATTTAAAGAGTCCTTTGATAGAGGCACATTACCTCCTTCTCTCCGCGCGGCTGTGCTCGTAGTGCTCCCAAAACCTGGTCGTGACCCCCTCCTTATGAGCTCGTACTGTCCGTTGTCATTACTTACCTCCGATTATAAAATCTATGGAAAATTGCTGGCCAACAGGCTGCTGGAGGCTGTCCCCCTACTGGTCCACATGGATCAAAATGCGTTTATCCCGGGCAGAAGCAAGGGACTGAATCTTCGACGCTTGTTCAAACTCCTAGAATGAGCCCAAATGGCAACCGAGCAGCACTGGATAGCCGCCTTAGACATAGAAAAGGCCTTCGACACCCTGGGATTGGATTACTTACTGGCGGTGCTGGCTCGATTCGGCATAGGTCCCAAGTTCCTGCGCTGGGAGAAAATATTATATACTAACCCACGAACCCGGGTGAAAACGGGCCACGTTATTTCACCATCCTTTGACATTGAGCGCGGCACCAGGTAGGGTTGCCCACTCTCACCAATCCTTTTTTGCCCTGGACATGGAGCCCCTGGCTTGTGCGCTCCGCAGCCACGTCATAGAATGGGGCATACGAGTGCACACGCAGTGGCATATAGTGTCCCTTTATGCGGATGATGCACTGATTTATCCCTGCAATCAGGGCAAGGCGCTCCAAGGTCTAGATGCACTATTAGAGGCCCATGCCCGGCTGTCGGGCTTGAAAGTCAACTGGGATAAGTCCGTCTTATTCCCGATGTCACCCATACCAATCGAACAGCGGCAGCGGCAACCTCATGCCCCACTCGCTAGAGCCTATGACTCATTTAAATACCTGGGAGTCCAGGTCTACCACTCCCCGTCCGACCTGATAGACGGTAACCTGGGGAAGGCAATCACCAGCGCCAGAGCGACTCTTCCATTCTGGACCACCCTCCCGCTCTCCCCCATGTGCAGGATAGCCATATCCAAGATGCTCCTCCTCCCTAGGCTCCTATACTTTTTCACCGTTCTCCCCTATAGACCGCCTCAGAAACTATTCAAAGATCTACGGTCACTGCTAGTATCTTTGATATGGGGCAACTCCAGGGCAAGGGTAGCACTCTCGAAGCTTCATCTCCCTCTCTCAGAGGGCTGTCTATGAGTTATACTATGCAGCCGCTCAGCTCCAGTGGCCAATGCGCTGGCTCGCAAGGAAGAACTTAGCTGAACTAGATACCTGGGCAATGGCGTTATCGCAACCGGACCTACTTGAATGGCTTTCAGGCGCTAAAACTCAGCTCCAGAGGACCGAGGGCTGCACTTTGCTACAGGCAGCCCGTAATGTCTGGTTGAACTATGTAATAGCCAAACGCTGTCCTCCACCATATGCCCCAGATCTCCCCATCGAGACGTCACCAGGGTCATAGACCTGCCTAAAGCGCCTGGAATTGGCCGAATGGCAGGCAGACGGCCTGACAACATGGGGTGACTTATTTACTGACTCCACCCTATGCGACTTTGATACTCTGATGGACGACTATGGTGTGCCACCCGGAATGTTCCTTCTTTACGCGACACTAACACAACAGGCAACACAAATCTGGGGGGACATAAGCACGGTACCACCAACTTCTGAAGCCTTGCAGACACTGCTGACACGCAGGAAAGCCATCACGGCCATCTATAATTCCTTTAGAGCAGACACAGCCCCCTCATTGACCCCACTACGCGAATACTGGACAATGGCGCTCTCCACCGAAATCCCAGACAAGCAATGGAAACAATGCGTGGGAAACCCCAGGACCATCTCAATAAATGCCAGACTGAAATTCACTAAATTCAAGGATTTACATCACACATACTTAACCCCGCACAAGCTGGCGCGAATGTACCCGACCTCCACGGATATCTGTCCCAGATGCCACGACTCGGGCGCTGACTTTGTGCATATGGTCTGGACGTGCTCTCACATCACAACATACTGGGGGAAAGAATCTGATATACTGACAGCAGCATCGTGAACCACAATATCAACTCATGGCGCACACTACTTGCTAGGCATTACAAAACGGAATTCACGCCGTAAGAACCTCAACAAATTCTTAGACCTGGAGCTGGTCCTGGCCAAACGCTCCTTGGCTATGGCATGGAAAACCCCGACGGGCCTATCCACTAGACACTGGCTGATCGCCCTTCGGCGTGCACTGGTGGCCGAACACGAGACACTGGCATCTCAACCCCCACGTCCAATGTCTCGGGCGCAACCTGTAGATTGGCAACACTAAGTAACCACTATAGAAGCTAGCCTTCGCGATACACACGCTAACAGGTGACATGTCAGAGGCACTGACGTCGCAACTGGATGACACACCCAGGATACTCAGAGCACCTACGCTAAGGCATGCACATAAGTGGAGCATTAGGCTACACACGCGTGCGTGGCACACAGACACAGCTGTCTCGCATCTTCGGCCTGGCCCGGCCGCACCAACACATAACACGGCATCTGTACTGTACAACTCCTCTCCATTGAAGTACCCACCACAGCAGGACCCTGGTAGTTCGCACTCCGCATAAGCAGCATATTTAGCGGTAACACATTTATAATAACTATTGGACAGGCACACTAGTTAGGTGGTATTATGTTTATTTTTCATATCATGTTTTGATACAGCTTTGTACAGTAACGTCTGATGACAAACACTGAAGTGAATTAATGTTGTTATTGATTATCTGTAATGTTGACCAGTGGGCACAATAATGCAAATGGAGATGTACTACAACATGTACTTTATTATGTCGTATTTACAGCTGTATGTCATTTTAAGCACAAAATGAATAAAGATTTTTTTTTTTTTTTAAACGCTATACTATCCTGAAAGCACCTGATCTCGTCTGATCTCACAAGGTAAGCATGGTCAGGCCTGGTTAGTACCTGGATGCCAGACTGCCTGGTAATACCAGGTGCTGTAGGCTTTTTTTTGTTTTATGTGAATGAGGGTGGCTTGTCTCGCTTACTATGGCCAGCACTGAAGTAGAATGAAAAAAACTAAGAGCCCCAAAGTCAGTGCTCTTCACGCCTATTGCCATACCACCCTGAAAGCACCTGATCTTGTGTGATCTCAGAGGTTAAGGAGGGTCGGGCCTTGTTAGCACCTGAATGGTAGAACGCCTGGGAATACCAGGTGCTGGAGTATATTTTTTTTTGCTTTAGATGAATGAGGGTGGCTTGTCTCACTTATTATGGCCAACACTGAAGTAGAATGGAAAAAGCTAAGATCCCCAAAGTCAGCGCTCTTCATGCCTGCGGCCGTACCATCCTGAAAGCACCTGATCTCATCTGATCTCAGAAGTTAAGTAGAGTCGGGCCTGGTTATTACCTGGATGGAAGACCGCCTGGGAATACCAGGTGCTGTAGGCTCTTTGTTTTGCTTTATGTGAATGAGGGTGGCTTGTCTCGCTTACTATGGCCAGCAC